>CM052211.1:6029540-6299727 GCA_028454225.1 Lasioglossum leucozonium | reverse complement strand
AAATTTTGCTCGTCGATATGAAACAACAAATAATTATTTTGTGAAGTCCCAGAGCAGCACCGTGAAAAAACGAAATACAGATAAACATAGAGGCTTTGCTCTTTAAAATAAGCCTGGATAGATCATGTTCCGATTTTTTTTAACAATCTTACAGCACTGCAAACATAGCCAATTTTCGACTATAAGGTCCTCGAACTTTTACCATCAGTACAGTGCAGTAAATAATTATTTTCTTCTCCCGAAACATTCTCGTCAGAAAACAAGTTAACGGGATTAAAGTAGAAGCTTTACTCTTTAAGATAAGCTCGGGTACGTCGCCGCTGGACTTCTTTCCAGCGAGGTCGCAGTATAAACATCGTCAACGTTCCAACTAAGTGGTCCTCTAATTTCCAGCATCGACACACCGGCCAATTACTCTTGAAATTCACGTTGTGCTCGGTGTTATCGATGACGGCAATCGCGGGGCTCCTCGAGCGGCGAAAAAACACGAGGGCTCGACTTCGAGACGAACTGTAGCCCCTCGGAAGTGCGGCGTGTTTTCTCTCGAAACAAGGGTGGCGGTAATTTTTCTCCGTTGCGCGCGGGGTGCGGGGAGGTTCGGTCGCGGTCCATTATGGAAATTCATTAAATCCGGGCCATTTGAATTCGTCGCCACCGCGGAATGTAAATTCCGATCGCGCCGATTCCATAATTACTTTCGCATAATGCTGCGTGTATTGCGGGGCCGTGCGTTTTGGAACAGCGAAGCGGAGTAAATCTCGCCGGTCTGGCCGGCCGATAAGAATTCGCGCGGGTTCGTTGGCGCGAAATAAAATCGACGCGACCGTTGGTGTCGCGTAACTGCACCGTGAAATGTCTCTCGATCCGACGGGAAGGGCGAAACAAGACGGGAAAACGAAACAGAAATAAACGGTTCGATTGGCGGGTGCCCGTCGCGTGTAAACCGAACGAAAATAATTAAACGCGACCGGCGTAGCCGGGGTTAACGAGCACAATCGACTCGCGCCGATACATTATTTATATCGTCGGCGCGAGTATGTTAATATCGTTAAAAGATTCATCGGAGCAAAAACCTGGCTCGCCGGGTAATTTCGGACGACCGATCCGAGCGTCGACAAAAGTTCCGTCGAATTGCCGCTTGCAATTGTGTTTAATGCACGGCCAGTACTTGACACTTTCGGAAACACGTTAATTATCACTGCTGGTTAAAAATGGCCGCTCCTGTTAACTGGGCACAGCTGTGCCATCGTTCGTGAGAATTCGAGCATGCAACATTTTCCGATGAATAGCGGAATATACTTCCTCAGATTCGGAAACTGTCGCATTGGGATCTTTCAAAAAAATTCTGGATTAAATTCAACCGGGCAGCGGATGATTCTACGTGTTTAAATAAGTCGAGAAAAAGTAACAACATTCTCTCGTTTTCAAGAAAATCGACTTTAAAGATCCGTCGGATTCGCGTGATCTAGTTTTACAATGGAATCAAAAAAAAAAAATGGGATAACTGTCTTTCGATGAAAACGTCCGTCCCTCGCGATCGAAATCTAACGTCGTCACACCACGAGGGATGTTCGCCCTGCTAAATGTGATCGGAAAAGTAGTTACAGGTACAAAGATCAACGGTAGGAAAGCCGCAAATCTCAGAATCGCGACAAGTGCTTTCTCCAATTCTCTCTCACTCTCGCTCGTTCTCTCTCTGTCTAAGCTTGCCGCGAGACCGATTCAATCTGCCAGCAGACGGTGAATACTTTCCCGGAAGTTGGTTCGAGCAGGATGCAGAATTTTCCAGACTGTTTTAGCATGATTGCTTCATCCCTTAAGCTGGTCATGGTTCCCAAAGACGGTCGGGCCGGCGCGCCTCATAATGGAGGAAGTTAAGAGAGACGATAGAGAGAGAGGACGTATTTATTGAACCTTTCATCGTGCCAAGTCTCGAGGCTCGACTTCTGCGAACTAAGTTCTACAATAGATCGTGTACCATAGACTTCTGAAACTGTAATGACAATATTGATGGGACGTGTTTGCACTGGTTCCAAGGGGGTGAAGGGGAGTGAGGGAGAAGGAGATTCGAGTAGTCATCCGTTTAACTGATTCCGCGTTGCACCCGTTGTTACCAATCTTATGGGAACGGGAATTTCCGGCTTCGGCGTGGCTCGAGGCAGCTCGCGAACCAAATGTTTGTAGATTTCGCCAGCGAGAACGCGAGCGCGCGCGCATGGATTTCTATATCTCGCGGGAAAAAGGTTCTCCCTTGACCCGGATCACGTGTGAGACGTATCCGGCGAAGATAAACGTTCGATCGGAAAATCGAATCTAATAACGCGCCGTTATCTTTCTCGCCGTTATCCGCATCGAATTCCGTTTCCCTTTCTTGGAATAAAAAGAGTAGAGAGAGAGAGAATGGAACACGATAAAAACGTTACCGGATTATTTATAGACATCATATTCGTTTAATTACGCTGCCACGAGCTGCGGTTACCGATTGCCGCTCCGCGCCGCGCCCCGTTGGCCCGTGTTTCCGGTGGTTTTAACGAACCCCCGAAATTCGCGCCAGCGTTGTCGCACTTTTACCAGCCAACAACGCGATGTCAGCCGGGCGTAATGAAACTGCTAATGTCAGCCGGGCCGACCGGGAACATTAATTAAATTAGAGCGTCACGTTAATTAGCCCATCGTTGCACAATCATCATTTCGCGGCGTATGACGCGCCCGTTCTGACACGCGACACCTTGCGTCTACTCTACGGCGGAAAACCCGCTCGTTCGAACATTTTTCCTGCCTGGCTTTTCCGCACTCTCCTCCGATGTCGTTGGTCGTGTGCACGCAGAATTATCCACGTGCTGCAATTTATATTATAAATCGTTTACGTTTGTGTTGCTTGTTGTTACTGAGGATTCCTACACACTTAAACACAAAAATATTATTTCGAATTCTACGTATCTCCGAAGCTTTATGGTCCTTCGCTGTGATGGCAGAGAGCAGACATACGACCGCAGAGGATTAAATAATTATCAGTAGATCTTTATGGAAAATAAAAATTTGTTATCTGAATTACAAGTCGCAGTGAAATAAAAATATATTTCCATTCTCAATATGTTTAACAGGCTGAAAACAATACAACAGTATCGTTAAATTTCTCTAATGTTGTTACTGTTTTAGATTGCACCTACTAATTTCCCCCGCAAATGCATAAAATCCACCGTCTAATCACCAGCCATGAACAGATTGTGGTAGACAGTGTACACCTGTGCAACGAGTCACCGCGAAAGCTCGTCGAACAATATTCGTGATCCTGCGCGGAGAGAGTCGGCGACCCGGTTCGAATATATCGAGCTTATTAAGAGCTTGCAAGGTGATCCAAGAATAAAATCGTCTCGCGCACAGCGAACGAGTGTGCCGCCTGCCGGTGATGGAGGGCGTACGTTATCGAGAGGAGGCGTTATGACGCTTTTGATCCGGGTTGCCTGGTGTGCGTCCCATTAAAACGTGGATCAGAACGGCGAACAATGGCCGAAGGTCACGCGAAAGAGAGCGACGACGAGCCCCCGGCCAGAGCTTTCCGGCATTCGCGAAATTAGCGCGTCTCATCAATCTCCGTTCGATCGGGAAGCGAGAGCCCGGCGGGCGCGGAAACGTTCTGCAAACGGTAACCACTTCATCAGCAGCGGCGGATTAATCCGGCGTTGCTTTCAGTGTCTCATTAGTTACATTAACACGGTGACATCCGCGGGCCGAGGGGGAGGGGGGCCCGGACCTCGGGTTTTCTCCGGCGATGAATAATTGAAATCAGCCACGCGCCCCACGTGAAAGGCGAATCGGCCTCTCTCTCTCTCTCTCTCCGCCTCTCTCTCGCGCTCGCTGTCCCGTTGTCGATCGATGGCCTATCGAGCTGGGGGCTTCGCCAATAATTAGGTGAAAACATCGCCTCCTCTCCGATGGGATTATCGATTGTACGGGCACGCGCCCCGCTCCGTGTAAACCGTGCCACGCGAGTCCCTCGGACACGTAAGGGACCGGTTATAACGTAATATGCGGCCCTCGTTACGTTACATTGTGCAATTATTATGTGGCACGCTGTCCCATGAAGTTCGGCTTCCCCGCGGGCCAGCGGTTCTCATCAGTGGGGGAGGAGGATTAATCCTGCCGGTTCAGACGATGAGAGGATTCACTGTTTCGCGCGTTTCCAGTTAGTGACAACCGTAAACTGGAGTTATCGAGGCGCCCGTGACGCGTTTATGCATCTGCGACAGCGGCTCTCAACTGGCGTATCAGTGCTGTCGTTGGCACCGGGTATATTTAGTGTCCCGACCGTTTACCGTCTAATAAAGCTATTTTTGTCGCGTATATTCCATACCGGGTTTCCACTATGGTTCAACAGTGGATCTCAACTCGCATGTTCGTTGCACGCCGTCGTTGGGTCAGCGAGAGTTCAGTGTTGCAACTGGTTAATGTCTAATAGAGCTATTGTTGGCGTATATATTCGATACTGGGTCTTCTACTATAGCTGGCCAGTGGTTCTCATCGGACAGGAACATTAATTCTGTTGGTTACAACTCGAGAATCCACTGTTTGAAACGTCTATAGATATATTGAGAGAGAGATAACATAAACTAGAATTATTGAGTTAATTATTATGTGTCTCTAGTGACAGCGGTTCTCAGCTGCTCTATTATTGTAGTCTATCATTACGACCACGAGAGTGTTCGGTCCTTTGGTACTTACCGTTTTGGAATAGTGTTAGCGTTGTACGACACGCTTCGCGTTCAATTTATGTCCTGTTTGATCAGCAGTTCTCGCGCAGCGTGCTGTGTCGTTCTCTCTTCAGTCTCTAGAGGATCGCATTCTAGAATTTATTTTACGCCTCGGGTAGACTGGAGATCCAACACTCGAGCAATTAATTAATTATAGTATACACAATCCCCATTGTAGTATGGCTCCCTTTCCGGAACCGTTCGGCTCTCATCGTGAAATTTTCGACGTTGCCTAATCGCGACAGAACTGCCTTTCAGAAATGCTTCCAGTCTGTCCGGGATTTTATGGATTTCACTACTCGGAATGTAATTAGAACGAAACGTAATTGTCACTTTTCGATGAGCGCCTACGTCGCGTCGTCGCGAGACGACGGCAGAGTTAAATTGCCGTTTACGTCGATCGAACTTTAACAGAATTCAACACGGCGGAATTTTAAACAATTTCAATATTGGAATTGTGAAGTAGATTCGATTAAATTGAAAATTGATTACCGGTTGAAATAGTGCCGGTCGCTGGGGCGTGTCGCCCCCCCTCTCTCTCTGTCTCTCTACCCTTCCACGCCCCCGTCGCGTCCGCGAAAGTCAATTCGACCTCACGAAACAAAGGCCGTTATTAAATTTATTGTTGTTCCGGTGTACACACATATATTTTATACGTTCGCGTGTTCCGCTCACGGCCTTCGGCTGCCGATATGGCGGTCGACCGGACGTGTAACTTTCGTAATTCATCGTTTCAGCGTGTAATAAATCGGACAGAATTACACTGGCAATCTGCGAGAGTCCGCGCAAAAAACCAGCACCCGGGAAAAATCTATCCACGCGAAAGCTGTTGCTCTTCATACATTTATATGGCCAAACGTTTATTACAAATGTTATTCCCGCAGCCGCGACACGTACATATACATGTATGTATTCGTTGAAGAACTCGTCGCGGTGAGATTCTTGGCTTTGCAAATTCGATAAACCGGAACACTGCGACGGATCCGTGTCGACGTGTTTGCGGATTAGCGGCCGCTAATATTAGCTAATTCGACTATCAACAGGGACGGCCTCGCGCGAGACGGCTGGTTCAACGCTCGGTTCTTCGTTTCAACTTCACGTCGAAATTAATCAAATGCACGAGGATAGAAAGTGGCGAGTTTCACTCACTTTCGGTTTATTAATCTTCGAGTAACGTTGGCTCTCGTGTGTTCACTTTGCGCTTTTATGGAAATTTGAGTATTCGAAAAAAATTCATGTAGGAGAACCAATTCGAAGCAAGGTGGTATTAGTAAAGTTTTCTCCGATCTGCCACCTTCAGACGCCATTTCCAGAACTTGTCCACTTGCTGTTCCAGGGTGTTCAAGATGCGGCTGACGAGGGACACGAGTTTGTTCGGCGAGGACGTGGTGTTCGAGGGTTCCAGCGGCCGTGAAATCGCGTTCGATCCTCACCACGCCTACACCGGGACCCTAGACGGTGAGTGGTGCTATTGAATTCGCGAGATTCCTCGCGAGGCCAGCTCGTGAAATAACGGGGCTCCGTATACGCGGGTTCGCGCCGAGGCGAGGATAATTCATTAAAATGGAACGCAGCCGCGCGAAGTGTGCCGAGGAAACGGGGACGGCGGTGTTTCGCGTTTGACTTTTTCACCTTTTAAACACGGTTACGTTCGCTTCGTTATCCGTGAATGTCCAGAAACGCGGCGCGAGCGGCGCTCCGTGTCAAAGCGCCGCGGCAGGAAATAATAATTGCGTCGCGCGGCGTTGCCTGCTCTCCCGCGAAATTACATTAATGATGTTTCATACTGCTCGACGGCAAGGAAAGCCACTTGCTCCAATTCGCGGACCGTCGACCGGCGAATTTTTCGCGCCGACCGCGCGTTCAGCCGGCAATTATCCGCGCCGCGTCCGGTTTATTCCGGTTTCGACGCTCCGAAACATCCTGTTGAACCAGTTCGGCCGACGACTGCGCGCTGCGATACCACCTGAAAAATAATTTCTTTTTAGCATCCCTCGCGAAAACACAGGGGCTAATTAGTCATCTCGTTTCCGCTGCAACCACTCGAGCCACGATTTTATTTTACGTTTCCAGTAATTAGAACTTTTTCCCGTAAAACTTATTAGAAAGAAGAAGCGAATTTCGTAAATATTCGGAACTTTTTCAAATCCTGCGTTTTTCGAAACCTGGTCAGTAGCGCGAATCAATTATAAGTCAGCCCGGCGACGTTCATTCGCCGAGAAATGAATCCAGGATCCTCTACACCGAGCACACGCGCGAATGGATTTCCCACGGCTTCCGCGCGTGACTTCATTAACCGGGCTTGTATTGTTTTCTGTTTTCCTTCGGCAACGGTGTTATTCGATACGATAATCACGGAATTTATTTAGTCTGTGCGCGAGCTCGTCGAACATAGTTTTTCGCTCAATGTTAATTGAAATACGCTGTCTTCAATATTTAAATTGCGTAGCCGGATGAAAATTCATGAGCTGTGCCTGCTACGGTTTTGTTGACAATGTTCCATTGAGGCGGTTGTTTATCGTTGCGTGCCAGGAACTCGCGACTTCGCGATTTTTTTTCGTTTTGCGTAGAGTAATTCTGCGAGTAGCGTGTCCCGGTTTCGAGGTGTTTGTAATGTTTGTTGCACGAGTGTGTATAAATTTGTCTTTTTAGCGAAAATGTGAACTAACATTGAATGCAATGTTAAAATGGAGAGAATATTTAAAAAATTATGGCAGAGAAAAGAGTTGTTACGATCGCGAACTCCGGTAGCGCAGAATTCGTCTGACCGAACACCGACCAATTCCACTGAACAGCAATTTCTAACGAAGTTTTTATCGCGCCGTGTCGCAAGCGAGTGTGTCAAGTTAGACGTCGATGTTTGCCCGCGGATCTCTCCGAAGCGTACCTTCAGATTGTGTGAGAACGACGGAGAGATAGTGTCGGTTCACGAAAGCATCGATCCGTGGTTGCCGCGCGCTAGGCAGCCGAGGACGGAAGAGTTCGCGATGATAAACCGACGGTGGCAAAAGAATGGAGCGAGCCCGGAGAGGAAGAAAGCCAAACGGCGGAAGGATCGTCGAGAGCTTATACACGTATCCTTTGAACTTGGCAGACCAGCCTTTGCGCGGTCTGCGGCTTCAATATACACGCGTTCGCGTGTGCTTTGCGCGGCGAACCATCCGTCGAACCCTTCGACTGCATCTCGCCGAACGGTCGCGCTTACATGCGGTTTAATATCCGCGGAGATACATAGCCGGCAGAATTGGTAGACGACGGGGGAATCGACTCAACGGGAATTCGCGGGAATCCAAGGAAAACCGACACCACACCATTCCACTTAGACCTGGAACAACTATTGTTTCGTCCGAACAGCCGCTGCTCTTTCTGGAAGAACAAGATGCTTCGAAATGACGCACGTGTGACAGTGCGATCGAAAAGTTATGCGAAAAATCTTTAACACTAAATCTACCACTGCCGGTCACAATTAGTGAAATTATTCAAGCACATGTTAACATAAAAGTTGCTCAAAATCTAAATGAATAGAGCCTTGTCGTTTTCATAAGCTAAAACGTTGTAATTGCTTTGCGTGCCCGGTAGGTTTAGCGCTGAATATATTTCTGAAGCCTCATTCAAATCTTTAACGCATTTATTGTTCCTTTGCTGTTCAGAAGCCAAGTAGAACTGGAATATTAAAATCGAAAGCTGCGACCACGAGTAGGCAGAAAAGTGATTTTCCCAGAGGCAAACACTAATTTTCCACACAAACATCGCGCTCACAGAATGGCCGAAACCGTGAAGCAGCCCTTTTCAAGGCAGACCGATATGCGCCCCGTTTGATTGTCGCGTTCGCTCGGCGACCTTTGTCGAACTTTCTTTGACGGAATTTTTCAAAGAACCGCCAGGTCACCGGATCCACGGACAAAAGCTGGAAGAAAGCTCGAATGATCAGTCGCCACAGGGAAACGAATTAATAATCTCGTGTCGAGCCGCGCGAGTTCAACAATTCACCGGTGCAAGTAGTACGGGTCAACTGATTCGCGGACAGTTGCGAGAATTTGCGTCCGCCGCGGATGTAATTAAGCGAGCTGTCCGATCGTACGATTATTACTAGATCCGTCGTCCATCAGCGCGCGATTGTCATCGAAATAAAAAAAGAGTGAAACTCGACTCCGGTTCGCGAGAGGAAACACTTTTTTCGATGGGGTGGATTCAACGTTTCGCGCTCGAGATTCGCGTCACGCGGATGCGTTCCGCGCGTTTCATTCGATTACACCGATTTTAAAACGCGCCCGGGGGCAGGCTAACGAAATTTCAATAACGCGTGGCATAATTGGACGCGCGGCCGTGAGTGCGTCCGCGCACGTTTCCGCCCAGGGAATGCTCGCTCGGACGTACGCGCGAAATGAATTCACGGTTCCGGGCGCCTTTCTTCATGGGCTTCGTCACACGATCGAATTTTTTCGAAAATATCCCAGCGACACTGCCTAAAAACGTAAATGAATGAAATCCGCAGCTTAATGATAAATACTAAATTATTTCGAGCAGGAACCAGTAAATATGTTACCAACCTTTCTTAAATCAAAATAAAATTCTATGTTGTCGAATATATCCATTGGAGAATGGATTCTTCTTCCAACAAATTATTATTAACAAAGAAGCTCTGATCACTGCAATCGTAAAATAAATCGCATAACAATGGGGGTTAGCTTCGACCATCGCAGTGACCTCACATTATTGACTTGCACTACTGACGATCAGAGGACTCCAGCGCACGTCTGATCACACACCGTCCAATACCACTTCGCCTCGATCTCTCTCGCAGCACGAATTCGCGTTTCCGGTCTCCTTTCGTCGGACCATCGCCGGCCGATAAATTCTTTAATAAATATCCGAGCGAAACTCCGCGGTCGATGAATTTCGCCGGCGTTCCGCGCCCGCGGGACCATTCACCGCTGTCCTCGATTCCTTTTTTTCTCTCCCACTCCCTCTGGCGGCCTATCGTTCGCCACCCGCCTGGCCGTTTTCTCGTTTTGTTTCTCCGCCTCGTTTTTTCTCGCCTGTACTTTTGTTTACTCTATTCCTTTTTGCTCCTATTTCGCGTGTCCCCCGCCGCCCGTCTCGTCCCTCGCACGGCCTCGTACAACCTCGCAGACCCTGGCAAAACCCTCGTCGGCCCGCACAGCTTCGCCCCATCCCCCCTTGTCTCGCAAACCCACCCCCACCCACCCCCGCTTTTTGTATTCGTTACCCTCCCACGGTGCCCGACGATACAGCAAGCCAAGTGGGTTATTGGATGGTTTCCAATATGCCCGCTCGCTCGACCACTGCGGCACTTTATGCGCCCTCATATCATTTCCACGGTTTTTACGGAGAGGTGGTGTAGCCGCCCCTAGCTGCCCCGAAGGGGTGGGTTTCCGGCCCGGGATAATTTTCGAGAAATTTTTGCCCGACTACCACCTTGATTGGAACGGCGAAAAGGCTGATTCAGAAACCCTCCGGGGCCACGGCCCTACTCGCTTGCCAGATAACCCGTCGCCGCGTTCTCGCGCCCTTTAATCGCGTTTAATTATTGTTATAGTCTCTACTCCTTCCCAGCGCTGCCCCGAGCAAGCTCGTTATGTTTATTAATTACTCTCAAACGGATGCCGGACTGTTTACTGCAAACAAGGAGAGAGAGAGAGACGCGGATGATATATGCGCGATTAAAATTGAATGATGTATGCGCTGGATTAAATATTGTGACGATCAACAACTGCGAATTACTTCTCTGTTTGATGCGCGTCAGACGCTAACCTTTAATTGGTTATGCGTATACTCAATCTTAATTTTTCAGGAAACCACAGAATTTTTTACATTTTTTCTCCTTTTTTGGTTGGAATCGAATAAAATGTATTGCGTTCAGACAGTATTTTCCGTCCGAATTGAATCGAGTGCGATAGAAGTGACATTTCACGAAATGAAAATGAGAAGTGAAAATTACACCGAGTTGCGGTTCCCGCGTACCAAGTGACGGAATTAATTTGAAAAAATCCCCATCGCCCAGAGCGCGCTGCCTAATGATAACGTCGCGACGGACCTCCGCGATAATTCCAGCGTTTCCCGGAAGCTCACGTTTAAAACACAGTTCGAGAACCGCGCGCGTCCATCGCAGGACCGCTAAAAATCCGGCTAAAAAGCGGAGTGCGAGCTGGCGCGCGGTCTGGCAGCGCGCCGCCCTTTTAATTCGATTTTCATCGCGTTCGCGAGAGTCCATTAATCCCGGGAGGCGAGAGAGCGTGGAAAAATTATTCGAAAGAACAACAGAAGTTCGCCGGCGAGGAGATCTGATGATCGGTTCCGGGGCTTGTTAATTAACACGCCGCGATGGCGATACCCCGATGGAATCTCTCTTAAATCCACGCGGCTCCTAACGTTTCCGTTAATGTAGTCCAGTGGTTGGATTGTCTCGGACGAACGTACGCACGCACGCGAGAGAGCGAGTGAACCAAGAAAAAATAAAGAAAGAAAAGAAAAGAAAGCGGCGATAATGATATTTCTTAACGCAACAAGAGGTTGAACGTGCGGAATGGCTGGCACGCGATTACGTTAACACGCGAGAGCTGTTCGTTAGCGTCGATTCGGTGGATCGTGACGCGAGCGCTCGCTCGGGGCTCGAACTTTCCCATTAAAAACACCGATACCGGTGTGTTATTCGGAAATTTCATAGAAGATAACGTGAACTTCGCTCTCTCGCTCGACGAGCACGACGGGGAGGGGGCGGGCCCTATAAATATTCATGGGACCGGCGAAATAAATGCGTCGTCGCGGACCGGCGCGCGACTGAAAGTACATCGGCGCGTCGAATATGAAAGATGAAAGACAGATGGGGGGCCCGATGATAGAGACACACACATACGCAGCCCTTCGCTGGACAGGGGACAGGAAAAAATTGGCCGACCGATACGTTTTTGTAATTAAAAGTTCAAAGCGTCCCGGACAGGTTCGGTTACAGCCCTAATAACGCGACACTACCGGCAACCGGAGCACGGCACAGAGATTATGCTGTCTGGACTCTCTCCATCGGCGTTTTAAGAATATTAATGAATATTTTAATGAGTGCCCCGGCAACGCGAGCCGAGGCGCCGCAATCAGTTGAAATTTCAAACGAGCCCGCTCTCTCGCGTCATGAAATATTAAAATGTCAAAGCCGCCCTCCTCCCCGCACTGGCCACCGGGATCTCCCCCTACCCCCGCCGCTCTCTTCCCGTTACATTTACCCAGGGAAAATCGTGACACGTGAATACACACCCTTAAATATCGGCGTCGTCTATCGGTTTCATAAAATCCTCATTTTATCAGAGCTCCAGCGAGTTTTTAATATTGCCTTGACGGAAACGAGCGCTTTGGTCGACGGCCGGCGCTATTTACAGATTTATTCTGTTCGTGTATTTTGTGCACACACGTTGTCCATTGATTTTTTTTTTTTTATAGTTCGGGCACACTGTCGTTTTAATCACTTTTGTGTTTGAAGGTCCCGCGAATCGCCCTTCTAATCAACCGTGCATGCTACACATTCTTCACTGTCCTCTTTCAATTTTATGCTAAATTGTTCACACTGGTTGAACAATTTCTATTACTGGTAAAAGGACGTGGGCTGTTTTTTAATCAATTTTGCATCGAAAGACTTCGTGAAAGAAAAAATCACGTGTGCCATTAAGTCCCTATTCTCTTCTTGCTGAATTAATTTTTACATCGACAATAGGAGAACTTTTAAAAACATTACTGGTAACTGAGTGATACTGAACATTTTTTTGTACTTTGCTTGTCGGAATTGTACAGTAAAAATAATCGCGAGCGAAAGCAAAGAGTACAAAGGGTTAAAAAAAAAAAATGATCAAAGCGCCGTTCCTGTTTATTCCGCGCGTTAAATAGAACAACATAGGGAGACAGCTCCTGTTTGGTTCGTGCGGGCTCGTGTTTACCGATAATCAGACAATAATTCAACTATTTGTACACGCGTACCGATCAATCATGCAGCACAGGAACCATCCGTCGATTCATTTCCGCTTGAATATGTTTAATCATAGTCTACGTCGTCCCGTGTCGGATTCAGGCGGTTCTTCCCTTCAAATTAACATCGTATCGCTACGGAAACCGCGTTGTTTAACAATTAATATGATTACGCTCGGCGTATCGGGTGTACTGATTAATGTATTTAACATGGTAGCGATTTCTTTGGTTGGAAATCGGCGCAATTGCACTGGTGCATAAATTTTCGCTACAAACAACGCTACGAGGAATGTTGCAGCGTATAGAAGATTTTTAATGTTAAATGAAATGTGGGCCGTAAGTTTTGCACCAAAATAATCTCCATTTTTAACCTATCAGTCCATTGAAGTAGTATATAATGGACAAATATTTAACGTTAGATAAAATATGCTAAATGTTCTAACCTCTTACGTCTTTCCGGTTTAAACAGTTGTTTCTAGACGACGGACGATTCTTACGTTTATATCACTGTAACTTTTTATAAAAGTATCTTACGAGTTTAATTTTTCCAATCTTGACATTTTACAGCTTACATAAAATTTACATAATAGATGATTCTAAATAAAAAAATGAGTAAAAAAAGGAATAACATTTTCTCGTTTGACGCCTCGTTTTCGAGAAAACTCGATTTTGAAAATGCAGCAAATACGCGTGCTGTTGATAGGAATCGTCTGACGCGTCTGACCATGTCCAACCTATTCTACTTCCTGCGTATACTAGAGCACGCGAATCCAATGAATCTTTAAAATCGATTATCTAGAAAACGAGACGTCAAACGAAGAAATGTTCTTCCTTCTTCCCGACTTATTTTCACATGTAGAATCATCCTCTGTCCGGTTGTACCATTCGTACGGTCGCACCCTGCACTTGTGTTCACTTAAAGCCGCGGTCTGCTAATAAATTTCATGAAATTTCCACGTTATGACTGCTGCTTTATTAACCAGGGACGGAAATGATCCGAATCGCGCGATATTCCCGCAGGTGGCACGATCCCGCAGATCAAGAATCCCCGAGGACTCTCGGCACCGAGCCGGGAAAGTGCTGGCGAATTCCCGAATCGTCGAAAGTGCCGGTCGGATATCGCGAATTCTTCGCGAGAGTCGGGCAGAGAGAGAGAGAGAGAGAGAGAGAGAGAGAGAGCCGTTAGCTCGTAAAATTCACCGCTAACGAACCCGGCAGGCACGAAACAAGGTTTCAATTTACGCGGAGCACGCCGGGACAAATCCCCCGACGACGTAGTCAGCGATCCCGGGCTCCGGGGCTCTAATAAAAGACGTCGAATCGCGCGTAACTTAACGCGCTCGCGAAAATTAGCATCGAACGAGAACGGGAACGACACATACACAGAGAGACAGAGAGAGAGATAGAATATAGGTCGGATTCTTGCAGAGGGTTTTGGGGGGCAGATATCCGAGAGGGGTAGGGTACAATAGCGTCGGGCAGGTTTCGCGGAGCGCTAAACAGCTACTTTGCAATCTCCTGCGGAGCTTTCGCCCGCTGTACGCCGTTCGCGAGTCCAATTTTAATCATCTAAGAGTCGGGGCGAGCAGTCGTCGTCGTCGTCGTCGTCGACGTCGACGTCGTCGTCGCGAAAGAGAAAGACGACGAGCAACGGGGTGGGGGGAGAGACGTCACTTACGAGGAATTGCAATTTTCTCTAAAGACTCCGGGCAAGACGAGAGAGGCTCCCCGCGCGCGTCCCGAACACCCCACCGCGCACCGAGCACGGCCGAATTCGAGGGCGTTGCGCACATCTCCACCGAGCCATTTGTCCAGAGCAATTTCCATCTGCGAACGGTTCTCATCGGCTCCACCCACGCCATCCAACGGCCGCGAACAATCTGCCCGTGGCTTCGGGAACTTTTCTTCTCGCGCTCGCCGGGAAAATCGAGAAGTGGCTCGTCGTCGTTGTCGTCGCGGCTGCTGACAGAATCGCTCTCCCTTTCGCTCTCACGCCCCGGCCGGTGGCGGTCTCTTTCCGTCCGGCCTCGAGGAAGGAGAGGAGGACGCGCAGTAACCAGAGAAGAGGCAACTTCCCGCTTCATGGCGAGCCGGGACGCGCTCGTCGTGGGATGATCAGGGGCTTGTCGCCCGGTATCGCTTTACCGGGACATCTCGTTAGCGACGACGCGTCTTAATTACGTTGTCGAGCCGGTCGGGTTCTTCCGCAGCCCGTATTCCCCCTCTCGGCGATCCGAATTATCCGCCGGGCACTGTTCCGCGAGTTATATAGCCCGGCCGGTGCTCAGGAATTGTTTCCAAATCTTTTATCTACAACAACCTTTCACGGCTGCGATTTTAATGGGAAACGGGAAGACATTTCTCGCAAATGCAGGCAACCGAATTCAATTTCTGTCGAGAAAGTACGTCCAACGATAGCCAGCGCGATAAGTAGAATTTAGGAAGTGATACGCGTCGGACTGTAGTCAGACAGCAGTGCTCGATCAATGTTTTATTCGTGCTTCGTGCATTTCTTATAGCCTTGATAGATCCGTACAAGTAGATCCGGCCTAGCAATAGTCGGACTACCTCGTTTCCTTCATTATTCATGTACACCAACGGACCAATGAGCATGTCCGATTAAAGAATGAACAGTTCTATGTTATTCATTCGGCTAATACGTGTAAATATTTGCGGAAGTGTTGTGTCTCACTTAGCGGACGCTCTGGAAGAACGGTCCGTGAAAAGGTGTAATGAAAAATTCACCGGCAGCGGAAGCAGTCGGTCAATAGTCGAACAACAGTGTCTAATCAATTTTGCATCCGTACCTCATGCATTTCTCATGCCTTGCGCAAGTAATGTGTGCCTATCAATAGTTAGGCAGCATTGTCTCCCTCAATATTGACCCGTATTAATGAGCTGCTGGATCTGTCTGATCAGGTAACGACTGATTCTACTCGACTCGTTTGTTCTACACGTGTGAACACTTCGCGTATTCCATGAATGTATATTAGACGAAGTATCGTTTTAAAGATTTAAGGCTCACTGGAATTAATAAATATTACCTGGAAAAACAACGGAGGCTAAAAACAACAACTACCTAAACTGTATCCGCCAATTGGGAACTCTCATTTCGGAATTAGAGACCGATTAATTTCTCCCGTACACATTACAGGAGCCATTTAACCCTAGAAACTTCCCTGATGTAAATCGTGCTACTTGTCCGGCTCCGGTTTGTCCGAATTTCGACGTCTTTTTATCGGTGTACAGGAAAGACGTCGATTTTAACTTACCCCCGCAGCTTGATGTCTCTATTCGTCCACCCCTTGTGGAACTTGGGGTAGCAAAACTTCCGAGACGATTACGAAAACAGAGAGGGCCCTCCTAGCTATCAGACTCTAAACTAACTGTTCCGAATGATCGAGGGAAGTTCTCTCGAGACCTAACCAACCCCACGGAGGGCCACAGAGATGGGAGGAGAGGGTAGCAAAGCTAAGAAGGTGGTGGACGTCCGCGGGCATTTCTACCGATTCTCACCCCGCCGAAATCGACCATATATAATTACCCAGGGAGACAAAGACGAGACAGTTTAGGGTGAAGAGGGTGGTCGGCTGGAGGGGTCGGAGGGTAGGGCGAGGCAGGGGCGATGAGGCAGAGCGCACGATACCTTTGAGGGCTGTACGTCTCTTTCGTTATGAATGAATCCGGCAATGAGTTGGCACGGTACCAAAGGATTTCCAGGTGGCCGCGAAATTAAGCTCGACCCCGGTCTGAAACCCTCGGCTGCAATCTATGCTTCACTGAATTTACTGTCCTCTGCTTCCATGACCCGTAGACGACTTCCAACTCCCCCTCCCTTCCCGCTTCCCCGCTGCCATCCTCACCGCGTCCCGCGAGCCGTCCACCCCCGTTTTCACCCCCTGGCTCGCAACCACCGTCGCGCCGCCGAGAGAGCGCGCGACAACCCCTCCCATCCGGTGTTCTAGGCCGCGCAGCCACACGGGACCTCCTGGGAGCGTCGTTTCTAACCTTCGTCTCGAAGTAAGTCCTGCCAGCTGCTACCGGGGTGATTACTTCTTCATATTTTACGCTCCGGCGACCGCCGCCTCTCATCATCTTGTTCGCCGTGCTCGCCGGAGTTTGCTCGAATGCTCCGCCATTCCTCCATCCCCCTTACCCCTCCCTCGGCCCCCTCAACGATCATCCCCTCGCAACGGTTTTGTACCCCTCGCGTCTCCACCATCCCCAACCTCCACGGTTTCCCACCGCGAACAGGTCAAGTCGCTTCTATCCGCCGGAAACTCGCCTTCCGGTTGTTAATCGGACGATGAGGGAAAGGGTGAGTTGTCCCGCCATCCCCGTTTCCCCTCCCCCCCACCTTTATCTTTGTCCATATCTCCCTCTCACTTCCGAGCACACCCCGACACCCCCTCTCACCTCCAAAGACCGGATGAAAGTTTAATCGGGATCGATCCTGGAATGCGGACGACGCGGTGCGACACTGCCTCTTCGGAATAGTTTCCCTCGATGGCGCGAAGGTGTTCGGGAATTGCGGTCGACGCTTTTCGCGACCATCTTTTTTTTCGTCCAGTTTCCCGCTTCCCTCGATCCTTCAGATCCTCGCCATCTCGCGCGCGCGCCCACACGATTTCTCCTTATATGCCGTTGGGATCGGTGTTACCGGAAAGTTTTGATTGGATGACTCGGTTCTGTCCGATGGGGTGACGAAACGACTGCCCGATCCTGATGGCTTGTAATGCCTAATCGGCCGAACTGTGGTTTGTTCCTTTCACTGGGTGCCCTGGAAGTTACCGAAACATTCAGCCGCTTGGGTTGAACGAGGAATGTTGTTTTTCATGGTTCTTGGGAATTTTTTAGAGGATTCAGGCAGGTTTGCTTCTGACGTGTCTGATCATTGCCGGATAGTTCTACTTGAAACTATTTTTTCATATCGTTAAAACGTTATTTTGAATATCGTGTTAGAATTTATTATTCTGTTATTGGTTTTGCAGACCCATTAATCTTGTAATAAAACAAGCTAACCTCTTAACACTGCGAAATTCAATTTTAAAAACGCCCCACAGAGTGCGGAATTAAAATCAACCGATGACGAGTATACATGTCGAACGCAGGGAAAATGGTCCTGTTATAAATTTTACGAAAAATGAAGAGGGATTAAATTTTTATTCGATAACAAAATGAAAAATTCATTCATGAAAATAGAGATAGAGATTTTTCAAGCAAATTGACAAATAAAATGTGCAAAATGTCTGCCATCCGTTATTCGAACAAAGTATTAGTACAGGTACAGTAAAGTATAATAGAGTTGACTATAAGAATAAAGAATCCAATGCTGGAAAGCGAGCCTGCGTCGCGTAGCGGTAACGAAACGTCGAGGGGCGGGCGTGGACGGCGTCGACCTTGAAACCGCGTCGAAGTCAATGGTTCACGAGTGTATATTTTGAGCGTACTTCACGGCCCCGTTGAATAATGGAGTATTATAGTTGAAGTTTCACGAAAGCTCCATTGTTCCGAGCGGTAATCGAAAGTTCCGCGTGGCTGAGGGAACAGTTTAACCTTTCGCGTCCCGTGTACGGGGCAGGAGGGTAACGGGCTCGGCTCGTCGTGGCACGCCGGATCCCGGGTCTGGTAATGCGCTGCAAATTAGCTATCGTCTATCGCGAATTTACGTGGCCGCGCTTATGGGGTGCACACATATCGATTGCCCGGCGAAACCAATTTCCACGCCGCGCCGCGTCGCGCCGTAGGAGAATGACGTTTAATAAAGTCGCGGAGCGCTATCCGCCACGCCGGATGGGCTGGTCGACGCAACGCCCCGTGGCCCGAGATTAAAACTTTCGCTCCCTCCTTCGATTCCGTCGCGGAACCAGATGAAACGCGCCGGTTAATTTTCCTTCAAGTACGAAATTCCGACGCAGGAGGTTCAATGAACTTTTTGGAAAAGAACTCGTGCGATAACTCGACAATAAGAACAGCCCCCTTCTTCTCGGGGAGCCGGCAGTTCGGTTCCGCTGAATTAACCGATTAAAATCCGGTCGCCGAGTAATTCACCGGCGTTTAACTCGCGCGATGATTGTTTCTCCCTTCTCGAATATATATATATATATATATATATATATTTCGAAGGAGCGAGAGGGTGGGAGGGAGGGAATGAAGAAGCACGGCCACCGGAGGAAACGAATTTCTTCGACTTGAACGGGGGTGGATGTAACAGCTGGTGGTAACAGGATAATTACTTCTTAGCATTTCACGGCTCGCCGAGCCTCGGGCACATTGTGCGTCCGTGCTCGAAGGCTCCTCGAGGCCCTCCTCAAGAACCCGTGACTCTTCGCCCGTGAAAAACCCAACCCGAACTCGCTACGGCAAGGTTCGTTGCCTGTGATACCGGTTTCGGGGGATGATGACGTGCTTCGAGGAATCGCGCGCGTGTCCGGGCACACCGATCACATTTTGTTAAATAAAATTCAGCACTTTGGATTTCTTGTGATTCCACAATCTTTCAGGAAACCATCCCCCCGAAAATTTTGGAGGGTTTTGAGGGTAATTGAAGTATTAACTTTCACCTCCCTTCCCTAATTTTAGTACACTTTGCAATCAATCAAAATGTTTCACCACCCGTCAAGGCGACGAAGCCGAAGCAGCGTCAAACCTGATTTTTCAGATAGTCGGTAGCTCTCTAGTATTGTCTCGAGACAACACTCCGGAAATATTATAGTTATACATCGCCACAGCGCGATATAGACATTGCATCGTATTCATAGTTCGTTTTGAAGCAGATTAAAACAGTGGAAAAAATACAACCAGTACAAAACATTTTAATTATTTCCCGATTCTTCGGGTGGTCCTTCGAGAAATCCAATTGGAAATTTGTCGGCACACACGTGAAAACGCCTACAAAGCTCGAACATCTTAAGGATAAACACGAGCATTTAACACACGGTGAAATAACCGATTTTACGTTCCACAATTATTAAAATTCACTGAAATAGTAAAAACCATCCCTCGGAGCCCGCTAACACGTAATAAAAATTTCTGTAGATTGAAACGCGCAGTTTTTCGGTCGCACATCGCCGCTGTTGGGACGGTGGTGTTCGGTGGGAAGGAGTAAAAATACCTGGGGCATGGAACGGCGGGAAAACTGTACCGCAAAGTTGCACGGGGGCCAATCAATTTTCGCGAAATTCGGAGGAGCGGTTTGACGCGTTCGAGGACGTGCGAGGTTCGAAGCGGAACGGATTAACAAGAGGCGTCGGAACCGGGCCAAAGGCCTGGAGCCGGCCGGGCGGTTAAACCGGCCGCGATAAAAACGTACGAAGCGGTTCATATTCATTTGCCGCTTAATTGGAAATTTACGGCCACCGGGAATATATTACGCCGGGCCGTATAGCGGAACTGTCGGCCGTAACTTTCGCGGCTATGAACTTTAAGCGCCGCGCGTATCAACCTTCTGCTTTCCTCGGCTCTCCGTTCACCCGCCCCTCCTCTACCGCCGGCGTCGTTCCCGTCCCGGCACGACGATACACGTTTTTAGGGCCGGGTAAACATTCGTCGCGGTCTCGATTCAACAATGTTCTCCCGGCGACGCGACGGCATCTATAAATCGGTTCGGTGCCGGACGAAACGAAACGGAACGGAACAGGCGGGCTGCGGGGGGTCCCACACACTGCAAAAAGCAAAAACAACCCCGGCCAACGACCTTTCCGGTGTCTATAAACCGTTGCACAAGCGCTCGTAAACACCGCTCGGGAAACCGGCTCGTCGAGACACAGCGAGCCGAGGGGTCGGGCGAGTTTCGAGCAATGGATTCGTTGTTCCGTCGAGTTGTGACGCGAGCGACGAGAATTTGTTACGAGGCGCGACCGGTACGTTGTCGGCCGTTCCCCGGAACACCGTGTCCTTTGTACATTTATTTGTAAACGGAACCGTTCCGCCGTGATTTCGGACCAATTACTCTCCAAACAATGCGCCCGTCCGCCCTCCCGCAGCTTACCAAATAACTTTGCGAACCCCCCCCCCCCCGTCGTCGTCGTTCCGATATACGTCGGTAGAATCAAGAAATTTCCAATTCCACCTCGATGCCACTCCTCCTTTCGTTGTCCCGTACCACTGGCCGATCAAACAACTTCGCGAACAGCACAGTCACGATTTATAACGCCTCTACAACACGATACTTGAACACACATCTCGTTCGACGCTGGTGCTGACTTACAGAAGACCCATACTACTTGCAGAGGAACCAATTACTTGGAACTATGATATACTGGGTGTCTCATTAAATTGCACGCCATATTTTTTTTGTGGCAAACATAAGGTACCAATCTTTGACAACTGGCGTCACGAAGTCATTTATCGGATATTGTGTTCCACGCATAACCACCATGTTTGTACTTTGTATTAAGATAACATTCGTACTTTTCGCATAAACTAATTAAGTTTTATTAATAGATTAAAATTGTCAGGTCATTTTGAGACACCCTTTAGATCGCCGAATAACATTTCGAACGAAGCAGTATCAAGGAATTTCCCAATGCACGTCGATGTCTGCCGTATCGTCGAGCCGTACTACTTGCCGGAGGCACACTTTGCTGCGATAGCTTCCGCAGCGTGTAATTCAGGGTACCGACATAAAAAATAAGCGACCCAGTGACAAAGCCAGAGGCGCGAAGGGGGCGGTAACGATTTCAGTTTCCTTGGCGGGAGGGAGAGGGATGGAAGAGGGGGTTGACGGCGCGAGAGGGCGTAAATGTTGGGCGGATTTAATGGGGTATAAAGGTATAAAAATAACGCCGCCGCGCCGGGCAGGGGGTAAAGGTGAGATACGGTCAGCGTCGCCGGTATTTCATACTAATGGCCAGATGTTGTCACCTCTCGTCGACCAGTTTGTCTTGAGGGGCGTGTGTGTGTGTGTGAGCGCGCGCAAGCAGGGGTCGCGTGAAGGAACTCGCCTAGTCGTTGCGGGGATATTTTTCCGTGACACGAAACGCGTTCGGCCAGATAGCTTAATCGCGGGAGAATTTCTTTTAACGGGTGCCCGGTTGCGCCGCCTTCTAGAATTTTATCTTCGAGCGCTCGACGATGGTAAAGTGGAAAGGGCGTTTACTTGCACGGTTATTAAATTACCTCACCGGGCCAGAGGAATCTGATGCGAATAAATTCAACGAATTGAAAATTATGAGAGCCGTCGCACGCGAGCCAATCTATTCCGCGTTTCCGATTCGAGCGTTCCGCCGCGCGCGGATTCTTCGTACGAGACAGACGGTTCAATCTCGAATTCTTAGCTCAGTACCTCCTCCTCCTCCTCCTCCTCCTCCCGCTAGCCCCCGCCGAAGGAAAACCGAAATCGATAGAAACCGAGCGACGAAAACACGGTACCGGCTACGACGGAAAGACGAACGGGCGACTAAAGGGCGGCGAGAGATGGCGAGGAGGCTGCGACGAAGAGAGCTCGGCGAGGAATGAGAGTGGAGAAAGAACAACTGTTCACGGTTCGTTTGCAGTGCACAATGCAAACACACGTAGCGATGATACCGTCCGACAATGCTGCCTCGACGGAACAAGCTTTCAGGAACCCGAGATTCCCCCGTCGCACGGTTAAGTGGTGGTGGATACGCGCGTTTGCGCCAATAAATTTCCGCCGACGAACAAATAGCCGGGCGGCGGGAAGCCAGGATAACGCGCGACCCGACGCGACGCAACGTAACGCCGAGGCCCACCCATGGGAGAAACCTATATTAATTCATGCAAATTCGGCCCTTGAAGTCACCGGCAACTCTATCAAACGTCGAAATTTGCTTGAATCCGCCTGGCGAGCGCGACCCCCCGCGACGAATCTGCCCGTGCGAGACGGTCAGTTTCGCCGCGCGATAACTCCCTTACGGCGCATATTTTAACAGAAATTACGGTTTTTTGTTGTGGTGTATGCAAATTTTCGCGGGGATTTACTACGACAACGTAGAGGAAACAGCGTACGAAGTGTAATTGTTGCTATTCGGGTCAACGATGCTCGATATATAAGTTCGCGCACAATATGCTGGAAATTAATGGGAAACCGTAATCTGGTATTACGAAGTGGTAGATAAGTGGACTATCGAAGATCTCGAAAATCGCTACTATCAATTCTTTGACTGTCTAGTTCGATAAATCAATTGAAATTTTCCGGCCACGTACAAACTCTTCTGCTACTTCGCGCCGCTTAAAAACTGCTTCCCTCCGTTCGTACGAATAATTTCCAACGCAACTTTTTCACCCACAATCCCGACTAGACAAAAATGTCCGCACCGTCTGATCAATAGCGTGCTCGCACCGCTTGCGTTGAATTTTACACGTATCAGCGTAATTATCCGGTGAATGATTACGTGTCTACAGGGCTTGCCGCGAACTTTTATGCGACTTTTTAAAGCTCCGTGGCGATAATCTTCAATTTTCATTATCACCGACCTTAAAAACAAAGCCGGCAGAGAAGTAGCATTATTTATGGGGCAGTCATTTCCAGACAGGCTTCATCCGGCGCATCGGATCGTTTGTTATTTTTTATCGCGGTCTTTCCGCAATTATCGCCGTCGTTTCGCTATCGCCACGAGCGGTTGGATGGTGCGGGGCAAGGGGTGGGAGACAGAGGGGACGACGGGACGGAGAGACGATATCTTCCCCTTAATTTTTCACTTTCGCGCGCGGCGCAATCGCCTCGCGGCAAGATTGTTAAGGGGCTAGATAGGGGCGGCACGGCGCGAGGATCCCGCCGCTCGTAACTTACGCGAAATATAAATTAAACGTCGCGCGTTTACGCTGCTTAGTTAGCGGGAGAATAATAAATTCTAATGAAAAGCAACCGGCGCGGCACGGCTCGGCTCGGCTCGACTCGACTCGACTCGACGAGGCCGCGGTTACCTCGCGACGCGAGGCGAGGCAGAGTCGGCCTCTCCTCTCTTCCTTTGAAAAGTTGGTAATTGCGCTGACAGGGGCGGCGGCGACCCCTTTGTCGCCAACAGTCAACCATCCCTCTTTTACTCGCGATTAATTATGTGCAGTCCGCCTCCCCACCAACGAATGTTTACGATCCGCCTCAACAACCGTTCACGAAATTGCTAAGATACAATTAATCCCCCCATTACCGGCGAACTGGAGACAGCTGCCAAATAGTTTCTCGAGCTTCCTGTGCCTCGAAAGATGCACGCAATAACGTCCCCTGAAGGTTTCAATCGAAGCCGCAGAAAATTTGCTGATTTTCATAACGTTACGCGAGCACCCCACGGTCAAGTGGTCGGCGAATTAGAACGCGACGGGCGCGCCGGCGAATCGTAGAAACGAAACGTATCCGGATACTGTATTGTGTGTATTCGCGCATCGTAATTCGTATAATACGATACCGAGAGAAGGATATGCAATTTTCTGGCCTTTGATGTTTTTCCTGCCGCTCGACGAATATAATTATGTACTTTTAATAGGATATTTCGCGATGCAGTGTACGTCAACAGCCATCACAAAACAGGGTTTCACTCTTCCTGCTTCGCCTCTCTTCACCTCCTCTCTCAGCCTCGATTGATGTTAAACCAAGCCGGCACTCCGCGCCCGGGATCACGTTATTATTTGCAATAATAATGGCGCACGAAAAGACCGGCTCATATCTCGCGTAACTGGATTAGCTTCGACAAATTGAGTTCCTGATTGGCTCGGTCGTTCGATCAAAGTCATCTCTTGTATACGAGCGTGTAACATCTAACCGCCGAGCCAGGTCGCGGCCGCGCGATCGTGCATGTGCGGTGAACACATGCCGCACGAATGCACCGTGAATTTTGCATGCAGCCCGCCCCCAACGAGATTAGAGCGGGCGTAAAACAATCCTACGGGGGCCTGTATTTTTCCGGCGAAAATGCCGAATAATGGGCCACGGGCGCGTTGCATCGCCTCCTCTTTTTTACACCGACAGGAAAAACTGAAAAACAACTCGTCGACGGTTGCGCGCGCCGATAATTGAGTTACAACGAAAATTCCGAACGTTATCTGCATTTTTAATGCGCCCGCGTATATTTTCATAAATTTCGCCCGCCGCACGTTTTCCATCGTGGTACGCGAGAGGCGCTCGCGAGCGTTTCCACTTTGCCGAATTATCATACCCGTTAGTTCGCCGCGCGCGGCCTTTCCAAAGTTGTAATCATGTCAATGTCATGTCCCGTATACGCGCGATTCCGTCCGTTCCGCGCATCGACATTATCAAAATTACGGATCCTCATACTTTCCCCGCATCACCGCAGCAGCCATTTCGACGCGGCCAGAACTACGGTGAAATTTTATTATTACCCTTCGCAAAGTAGTCGTCTTTCACGCTGCGACCTGATGACGGTGTTTCCGCGGTGTTTCTCTCTCCCTCTCTCTCTCTCTCTCTCTCTCTCTCGCTCGCTCACTCTCTAGCGTTCTCCATGCATGTGTGTAACTATTATTACGGCAATTTCAGCCAACCAGCGAATGGCCACCGTGTAGCCTGACCACAGCGTAGCATTATTTACTCGCAATTATCTCTTTGACGGAGACGCTCGCGCGTCCCGTGTCCCTCCATATGTCGCCGATGCAACTAGAACAAAGCTGCGACTATGCTAATCGGTCCTGCGGCCTGCACATTTACTCCGAAAAATTTTCGTGCACCTCCGCGGACCCCTGCCAACTCGTTGCCGTCGTATTATCACGCTGGCAGAGTTCTCTACGAGTGATGCTGGGCCGTCATTAGTCGCGCGACGGTGTTGGAGATATTATTGACCTACACTGCTGAAGAGTGGATAGAGCGTCTCAGAGGATAGTTACCAATTCTACTTGATCAACAAATACTTGATCACTTATCGTTCGCAATACCGTGTGAAATACGTTAGAAGTTGTTTTGCGTTGTCGTGCTTTTATTGAGGAACACTCGCGGGTGACGCGCGGATGAATCTCCACTCAAGGTTGTAAGACTTGAACCCGGTAAGACCGCGGACGCGTCGACTCGCGAATGCCCTCGCATGATTGCTACTGCCTGCCAAATTAATATTGGGCAGCCGATTCAGTGACTAGAGCGATTATACAGGGTGAATTCGATAAAGCAGGACACCTAAATATGTCCGTTACTTTTCATTGTACAAAAAAACTTCGTAGGACAAAGTTACACTGTTTGAAGGGCCACATATAACGGTGCAAGGGAAAAAAAATTTCAAGGTAATTTTTATGAGATTTCAAGGTTATCGATGTTTTTTTAAATGGAATGATATATTTTCGTTAACGTAATGTTGTAGCTGACAAAATAACGAATTCATGCATGTAACACAATATGATCTTCAAATGACCTTCAACCCAGAAAAATGGTATAAATAAAATTCAACGTGTAAGATTCATTTGATGTATTTCTGTTACGCCTTGTTCTGGTCGACAACATTTATGTAGAATCGTCCGCGAATAATAATACGTCGATCAGACGCTGGATAATTTTATTTAATACTATATTGACCTGTACTACTTGAGTGCGTTACACGATGTCGAAATATTTTGTGCAAAATTAGCCGAGGTAAACAAATGTTTCGAGATCGGACGAACCGCGGTGGCGTCGCGATTGACGTCTATTCGTGGCAGCTGTCGGCGCGTGGAAAACGCTGGGTTCTGACACGCTTATTACGCGATTGTTGCTCGTAAATGCGACATAAGAGACGTCAATCAGTGGAGCATCGCGGCCCGCGAACTGCGAAACACGCGTCGCAACAGGAAATATATGGGGGAGCAGCATCGGTTCGAGGCGGCATGGCACCGGCCGGTATAATAATTCACAGCCGTTTCCACGAGTTTTAATTCGGTGGTTGGCATGCGATACTGTCACTGATAAGGGTAAAATATTCAACGGAACCGGAATCAGACGCGACCCGCAGGATAAAAGGCCGTGCGAGCGCGCACGCGCTCAGAATCGAATGAAAACTGTTTGAATAAGCGACGCCCGTTTCAATCTGTTCAGCGGGAACAGCGGTGCTTCGGGGAGCGCTGCCTTTGAAGGTGGACAAGAGGAATATTTCGAACGAAACAATAACCGCGACAGGCAATTCGAAACACGCATAACCAACCGTGATTCAATTTTTAATAAAACAAAAAAATAACAAAAAAAGAACACACGCCCGCCAGCTTTATAACCGTAGCTTTTTTAAACCGTTGGGGAAAATATTTGAAGATATATTCGGTTTCAAAGACGACTCTGCACGCCGCGGCGCAGATCAAATATTCCTTTGTGCCGTGGACAGGTTTCGCAAATTGTATTAGCCGGCGGCGGAAGTTCCGCTCGATTCAAAAGCGAAGGCTTCGAAAACCGCTGCGCCGTGCGCTTTCAGAACACTTTATTTTATTTTATGAGAAATAACTGTTTAGCAACAATGAACTTGCAACAACGATTCTGCGATGGGAGTAAAAATCCGGGTTTGAGCACGAAACGATCTGCGATCCCCAAGACCGTAGTTGGGGAGCACGGTTTCCGTTACGACAGGCACGATCGGGGCTGGCTGAGAGCGAGGTCCCTGAACGCGTCATCCCGAGCTACAGCTCCCGCTAATTATCGACAAAGTGCAGAGCGTTGTGTCGTCGCCGGCGGTGCGAGAGCATCGTGAGTGACGCTCGCGGAGCTTTGCGCGAAGTTTCCCTCGACACAGGAACCAATCGAACGATTCCATCTTGGTGGGAGGCGGGCTGTTCCCCGGTGCGAGCACCCGACTGTACCAGCAGCTTCCCCGTAGAATCGTTTTTCTGCCGGCAGATTTGCGAGAGACAACGAGATTCCGCGTGCGATCGGGAATATTTCCGAGCGCTCCATGCCCGCGATTGCACACGGACGGACGTTCGAACACCGGGGCCAAGCGACGGTTCCCGAACGCGGAGGAAATCAAATTTTCCGGCCGAGAGAAACGGCCGAGGAACGTGGCCGCGACGCCGGACGCAAAACAAATGTGCCGTGACCGCAGGGCGAACGATGAAACATTCGCATGGAAAGTTTGGTTCAACGGTAAAAGTTCCGGGGCCGGGGCGGCGCGGCGGCTGCCTCGCAGGGATTCGTAACCGGCTCTTCGTCATAATTTCCACGGGATCGATGGATTTATGGTGGCCGGAAACACCGGTTAAACCCCCGGCTCTCCCTCTCTCTGTCTCTCTCTCTCTCACTGCCATAACCACGTTTGAGTTACGTTATGACCGCGAACTCGCGGGCGAAAGTCGATGCTGAAATAAAACCCGCGGCTTTCGCGCGCAAATAGAATTTTATGCTGAGCATTTTACTCTCTTGTTGTTCGACTAAATTGCAAGATGTATTTTACTTAAGCAGTTTTGCTGCCGCTCCAGGGAACGCTTGAATTATTGCTCGCTCTCTCTGTCTCTCTCATCCTCTGTTCTTATTTGTACTTCGGATTTTTATTGGAATTTTTAATGCAAAGTGTACCCAGGAGTAGCGAGAGGAGATCGTGTTCGGGACTTGCGCGCAGCTTCTCGTTAAATTTTGGCAGAAGTTCCAGCAAAAATATACCGGGATAAGTAGTACAGCTCAACGATATGGTAGTCAGATTCCTTTAAAACATATACGTTACTTTACTGAACATAATCTTGGCTCTAATACAGCATATTATTATTTAATTTATGGTATTTATTACTTTCTATAAACCTTGACTCTCTTTCGCACATTGGATCACAAAAATTGTACGCGAAGCTCACAATGTTTTTCTCTAACTATAAACCAAGGAAGAAAAATGTTTACTGTTTAAAAAGGAGTAACGGCTTAAATAAATAAATTTCTATGATGGGGTGCAGAGACCCTTACTGTGGAACGAAACACAGAAGTCGAAACAGTATTCGACCGGGGGAACACCGAATCAAGTAGTACAACTCGACGATAAACCGGTCGCGCATCGAATTAAAGCGCAACTAATCCGTATTCTCGCTCGACTGGCTCTCTCGAACGTCAAACTACAAATCCGCCGGAGATCACACATCCGCCAGCAAGCGGAAATATTGGCAGGGAATCCGGGGGAATCACTGGGAAAGGCGCGTTCTCGCGTCGCTCTTTTTCTCGCGAGTGAGCGCCAATTAATTTGCTCCAATTTTTAAATATTTCTCCCGGCTGAGCGAGCGCTATCTCTCTCTCGTATCTGTCTGATTGCGTGTCCGTGGAGCGCACGCCGGCAAACTTGCGAATTCGTTATCGTTGAAATCGTGTAAATTGTCGCGCGTTTTCCTCGGTGCCCGGGGCTATACGGGTGACACTCCGAGAGTAGAACTGTCGGCCGAAATCAACGACATTTTGCCGGGCGAGAGAATGATCGCGTCGCGCCAAGTCAACGGAGACTGGCAATTTATGCAGCGTGGAGATGTGGCGGTTCACTTACCTCGCTCTCTCTCGCTCTCTTCTCCCGGGCGCTCTCGAGAGTCTCCTATTCTTTATTTCCCAGCGAGGCCGAGGCCGGGGAAACCGTTTTTTCTCCATTTGCCAAGCCGGAGGGAGCGATTCGTCGAGCGGGAAAAGAGGATTTACGATTATAATTGAGCCGTCGATAAATCAGACGCGCCTCCCCACGCAACAGACGAGGAGAGCAAGAAACGTTTTACTTTCGCGAGCGCTCGATACGGCTCCCGTGTCGATACGAAACTATTAAGCAACCCCGAAGCGTTCGTTTCTTTTTTTTTTTCTTTATTCGAACTCTCTCTCCGTTGCACGCGGCGTTACACCGAACGCGCGCTCATTATCTCGTATACATCGCTACAGCTCTCGCCGTAATTGCGGCTAGTTGCAAACAATTTTTATGCAGGTAATTTAAGCAAAGAGTATCGAGCAGTTTCGTGTAAAATTCGTATCGTAACTTTGTAACTATTCTATTTATTAGATCCACTTAAAGCCATGGAAATCGCAAGAAAACATGAAAATATAGAATAAAGTAGAGATACGCGAAAAGGTTGTGATAAGAATCCTATTAAAATAGAACAACGAAGGCCAATTTCGTGAAACAATGCAATTTCTCCGATACTAGCTTTCCTCTCTGTTTTTCGATAAAATTGTTTGTCAATCAATTTTGCGGGTAACCTAGAGCAAAAGCATTCTAGGAAGATACAACAAAAATTTCAACGTGTCGAAAGCCGATAAACAATTTCTATCCAGACGTTCGTGCCGCGAATCCGAATATTTTCCGGTGTTTGGACACGTTCCTCGCAATTATCGATTATTCCACGGTATTCTTCTAATCCCGAATAATCTGCGCGAACAGTTTGCGAAGGGATTTCGAAGTTCCTGGGGAAAATAGCGATCTCGCTGCTGTAACGCCCGGTCAGAATACCAAACGCTGTCAAAGATCCTACCCCTGCGGAGCTCCCGAAAGGTTTCGCCGACGCGAGAGGGTCTCGGATTAAAAGTGAGGAGGGTTAATATTTGTGTAGACTATCATCAAATTACCGAGCTCGACCGCGGTTGCGGTTGCCGCGGGGGTTGGGAAGACGGTCGGGGGTGGTTTTCGCCGGTGTACGGTGAAAAAGGAATGTTAACCGCGCGGTGAAACGAGCCGTACGTATGTATATGCCGCTCACTCGCGTAAGTGGATTTTCATGTAAAATATTTCCAGTGTGAGGTCAGTGTCCATCTGTACATCTGAATCGCACGAGATACTTCCTGTCCAAGGCCGATCCGCCATTTTAATTCTCGCTCTATCCGGCTCGCATCTAATTTCAAAGATATTTCCAAAAGACCGTCGCGTTTCGTTGCCTCGATGATCGCGACTCCAAGAGCTTAGACTCGTTGGCACTATTCGGGAGCTAGGGGAGTAACTAGTGATGGGTTGCGGTTGTGCTCGAGCAATTTGGACAAGACGTGATCAAACGAGTCGTGAAACATACACTGACACAGACAATTTGACTCGTGCAATGGTAAAATATTTTAAAACATTATAGAAGAATTTTCAGTTCTGTTTTTTGTCTGTTCGCGTGAGCAAACCTTGGAAACATTGACTGAGGAGTCATAGCCATCGCTAGGATTAACGGTTTAACGCTTTACGCGTTCTTTCATCGCGACAATCGCAGCCATTGTTGTTCTCCGTCGTGCGGGAAATCCGCGGAGTTGTTCGAACGTCGCGGCCACAGCTGGAACAGCGAAACGTCATCGGGATTATAAATAATTCACATTCGCCGAGGAGCAGCTTTCACCCGAGAAGTTCGCTCTCTCTCTCTCTCTCTCTCTCTCTTTCCAGCTTTCCGGGAGAAATTATCCCGTCATCCTTCGAGATCGTTCACAAGATCGTAAAATAAAGTTCTCGGACCATGGTGGAAACTCTTAAAACCCGAGGAAAACTAGGGAGGAAATTCCGAGGGAGCATCCGGGCGCATCAGCGTCCCGGGAACAGCGTCAAGCGATCCACATAAAAAAAGAGCTTTATCCGAGTTAAAGAACCGGCGAAAACGGTCAGACGGGCTCGCGAAATTTCGGTTGTTCCCCGTCGTTTTACGGGTGAACGGTCGTCTTTCGGGAGAAAAGAAGAAAAAGAAACTCGAAATAAGTGAATTTCCATTCCACGTCGTTCCCGGCGACAGGAAGAATTGTTTCGCAGACAAAGATCCAGGCTTCGACGGTAGGTTAGGTCGGTGTGGGGGATGCTTTACGATGCATTCGTAAGCTGCGTCGCTCTTTTTCATTATCCGCCTACCGAGCGACTTCCCCGCCGCGTTCAACCGCCCCTCTTTTCGCCTTCAGCTGTTTGCCTTCGCGCCCAGCCGCCCCCGCACTCCCTCCGCCGTGGGCGGAGACGCTGATGATTGGAATTCGATCGAACAGTGGTCACGAATAATAAATGGCACCAACGGAACGACCACGGTGCCTCGATCCTTCTTCCCGGGGCACCGAAACCGTCGATTCAATCGTAAACATCGCTTGTAACGCTTCGTGTCGTCGAGCTGTTGCGACCAGACCCCGGACCAGTTTATTTCCCTCAGGCGCACGATGGTACGCTGTAAAATTTCGTACGATGAACGATTTAAAACATTTTAATAGGTTTCGATTTTATTTTTATCGCAATCGGATATTTTAAAGCGACGCGCAACTTTTATTTTCTTTCCATTCTAGCGAGGACGCGTTCCTTATTTAATACTGGGTTTTATCGAACGTTCATAACGGCGAGACTATTTTTGTTTCGGTTTAATCACCGGCAAGCCAAGCAAGTGAATACTTTTACGTGCATTGCAAGTGATTGCTTTGTCTGAGTAATGGTTGATCTGTACTACATTGCTTAATCCACGACTCATCTAAATTACTCCGGCTGATACGGCGCTCGAAGTACATTAACATTTTTTTTTTTTAATCCACGACTCTGCTCTACAGTATTATGACTGCGGATTTTCATCTAACAGCCAGATAAAATGCTTATTCTTTCTGTAATAGTTAGATTAGAAATTCTGTTGACTTTATACAATCTTTTCTTATCTTTCCGCTATTCTCAGTTTCATCTACTCAATTTCATCATAAATCCCTAAAATCTGAAATTGCCCGATTTTACACCGACTCCAAAACTGTCCTCCCTATCAGTCTGATAACAAATTGGTCCATTCCACTTGGAAACTGTCGGGTTAATGTATTTCTGTGCTCGCTCTCGGTTGAAGCGTTATCCTCCCGGTGTTAATGTAGTCCTCAATTTTCGTCGAACACCATGAGTAGTCAGTTTTTCGGGCGGACTCGATAAAGCCTGGTAGCCTTGAGGAAATTGTCGGCAACCCCTGCGGCGTCGAAATCGGGCCGACAGGTTTATCGTCGTTCAGATTCGTCGCCGTTCGCGTTCGGTCGAAGCAGATCGTAGGCTCGAACTCGCGTGATGCCCGTAATTACGCGTTGATTAATTGAGCGTTCCCGCGAACACGCCGGGGTTGCGCGCGCGTTACACCCCCGCGCCACCCTATAGGCGGTGGCTGCCAACGCCTCTTTTTTACAGGGAATTTATTGTCCCGCGTACCGGTCGCCCGTTTAAATAAACCGTTCCCGTTAAAATGTTCTTTCGCATTAATAATACCGTATCTGATCGAAAGCGTGGTCGGACGGTACCGCTTTTTCCAGATACACACGCGCGATAACAACCCCGGCGCGGCGCTGTGTCCGGTTTGTTCGTTGCTTCGACCGTTGCGTTGCCTGGACTCTCTCGGGCACGGTCGCTTTGTCACCGGCAGCGAAAATAACTGGACGCCCGTAGTCCGCTTTCAATCAGAAACGGTTCATCCGATCCCGCAATTTCTCCCTCGCGATCTCCACCAAGTTATTTACCTTTGTCCGCGCGCGATTATGCTTAATCCGCTGCGCGACGGGATCCTCGGCACCTGCCGAACAAACTCTAGTTTTCTCCGCGCCCCTCTGAAATATTTTCCAATTCAACATTTTCGATTGATCCGCGAAATATGCGCGGAGGATTTTTCAGCAACGTAAAAATTGTCTGCGTTCAAAAATTATGTCACGAATACCATGGAGGGATTTTCTATACCTCTAGATCGCCGGAGATCTGCTTAAAAAATTGACGTAAAAAGTTGACCTTCACCCTTTCTTTCAAGGTCAGAAAATTTTTTTATCGCGTCGGTATTGTATTCATCGCAAGGAACCAAAGTCACGAAGATACAATGCGCCTCAAATCAGTCGTTCTCTTAAGAAACGACCTTGAACTTTCGTGAACTTATTTCTTCCATATGTCTACAGGCTGTTTCAAAATGGTATGGTGAAGAAAATAAATTGAAAATATAGAACAAATTTTTTTCTGTGCACACCGTACAGAAGATCTACGCGGACATTTAAATTTATTTTCTTAATAATTCCAGTGAGTTGAAAATAATAAAATTTTTCGTCATCTCTGTTATTCTCTGAACATTCTTCTATATTCCTAGATAAATCGACCGAATTGAACAAATAAATTCGTTGCCCGATAAAACGAGACACTGCGGACGTAAGTAACGCGAACATGTAAATTGACAGGAGGGATTATGGTACGAAGAAAATTCCTGCGAGTGAGACGATCGAGAATTTGCATGAAATTATCATTTTATCGAGCGTGTGCACGCTTGTTGCCAGGGTTAATAAATTATTCGTGGAATTCGTTGGTCGTTTCGTTCGACGAATTACACCGGGCGCTCGCAATTCTGCATTTCACGTGTGGAGGGCGAGGGCCGCCGGCTCCGGATGTTGCGACGGTTACTCTCCGACAAGATACACTCGGAGATGCCGTAATTTGACAAATTCCGTGGTGAATTTCGCCGAGGAGACGTCTCTCCGCGCGGCCAGGTACGCCCGCTGGCGAGTTTAAAATTCGTGAAATCGTTTGCGTAGCTCGTGTTTCCGGGGACGGGGGCATGAATTCTTAAACGAATCGTTGCTCGTTCCTGTTCCGCGCCGCGGGACGTTCCTCGGCGACTATGGCGGCGGCAGCGGCGGCGGCTGTGAGAAAAATGTTTCCTGCGAATTTACCAAACCGGCTATCCGAGCAACGTTAGTTACCCAGGGATCGGCTTTTTCATTAGGAACGGCCGCGGACTCCATTCGGAACCGGGGACCAATTTGCCCCCGGGGCCGGATAAATCATTCACGGGGCAAATTAGACAGTTCGCCGAACGATCCCCGCTTGTTTAGCGAACCTAATCACGTTCGGTACGCTCGTTCGCGAGCATAGGCCAGCTGGCTTGTCGAAAAGTTCGCCGACCCCGTGTTCGTTTTAGTCCTCCTCGCCTCCTCCCGCCCGGGATTACATTACTTTTTAATGTTCCGTAATCTAATCCGGGTCGACAAATTGCGTCCGACGCGGCGACGGTGTTTCCCGTCGGACTTCGTTTCGCTTTTTCAACCGCGGGACCGTCAACCCTGAAAAAGGCTTCTCGCGGTTTGATGAACTGATTAAAATTTAACAAAGCAGAAGCCCGCTACCGCGAATAATTGTTTTTTTCCCGCCTTCTCCCCCACAACCGTCCCCTTCCTTCTCCTCTCGTCTGGCTATGTCTCTCTCTCTCTCTCTTCTCTTTTTACGATCCACGCTGGTGCAGCCGCTCCCGCTCGTTCTATGAATGTCGAACGAAGACCTGGGGAAAATGCATATTGAACGATCCATCAACTAGTAATGACACGAGGCATCAGTTTTTCCGGCGATTTCCAATATATCGTAATTGCCGTTGAATAAATCCACCGAAAACTTCCATTAAACGTCTCCTCTCCCGCCGTCCCTTCGCGTCAGTATTTCCGGAGGGACGGGGGGGGGTGGCATACAGTAAGCGCCAAAATTTATCTGTCATTTAAATAACGCGCTACGCGAATTAAATATTCATTAATCCTCGAACGATGTCATCGCCCCGGAATCCGCGTTCTCTGCTGGACGTTTCATCGATTGACTCGTAATTGTCACAACGGTACGCTCGGAACCCCATCGATACAACCCCGTTCAACCAAGATTCGACGTTTCCGGGATAAAACGTCCTCTCGTAAACTTGCTGGAACCCACTCGTTTCTGGACGAACAAAAACAAACGAATAAACTATCGAACAGTTGTCGCTTCAAGCTCACAAACGATCGAGTTGAAACTTCGAAGACAGTACACGGCAACGCAGTAATAATCAGAATTTTTACCATCGAAAAGACGTGCCTATCGCTGAACAGCTACTGGAGATCCGGTCGAAGGGATAGTCCGAGGGCATTGACGGGCATCAAGATCGGAGAGCATCTCGCTAAGTCGCCGGCCCCGCAGGCCCCCGTGCAGATAAATAACCGAAAGGGGGAAGTTGAAGGGTTCGACAGGGATCGCGGAAGTTACTCGAAGTGACAGGGATTTATTGGGAAAGTTGCTAGTGTGTGTGCGTGCCTGTGTGTGTGCAAGCGCGAGGGCATAGAAGGGAGAGAGGAGGCACCAGGTGGGGCGGTGGCGCCAAGATCGTTCGGTGGCTGGCGTTATCAGCCGAACCAGAGGGTGAGAATCCCTCTCGGTTCGGATGGCGGGGAGAGGTTGGCAGAGGGGGAGGGCAGGGTTTCTCAGGAGGAGCTGCCGCGATCATCCCGCTGCCCGAGAATTTCCAATCTGCAATTTGGAGTTTCACCACCCCAGCCGTTCTTCCGGAGGAGGGCGGCTGCGGAGAATAATGGGGATGTCGGTGTGCATATTGTCGATTTCGCAACTTTCCGACTGTCCCACCCCTTTCCCCTTTCCACCGTGTCTAAGGATATTTCCCGGCGTCTTTAGAAATGCTCGTACCCCGACGGACGGACGGTATCACTGACCTGCACCACTGGAATTCGAGATTCCGATAGATTCCGCGCGATAACGTACACGCCGCCACCGGTGGTTCCTCTGATCGATGTTATTGACTCGAGCTACTTAAAATATGCATACAAGCCCACGGTATACATAGAGTCGAGAGACTCGAGGGCTCGATATTTGCTGACCTACACCACTTACATTATATATTGTACGTTGGAATATGCAGCGGCACTCTTGGCGACCAAACTGTGAGCACTGTTATTGATCTATGCTACTTTGGAGGATTGCGATTCAAATGGTCGCTGCTCCGCGGGAAATCTCTGTGTCGCCGGTATCATTGAGCCGTGCGCGCTTCTATTTAAGCTAATTTCGCCGCTGTACTGCCACCTCTCTATGATTTCAATTATATCGCGTACAAAAAGGATTCGTAATTCGAATGCGATTATCCGGGAAACAAACGCTGCGCCGTTATCATCGATCCGCACTACTTAAATTTAAGCTAATTTTCCCATTGTATCGGTCCCGTCTATGATTCCCATTATTTCACGGACAAACGGGATTGTAATTCCAACGCTATTGTGCCGGAAATGTACGCCGTCGTTGTCGTTGACTTATGCTACTTGAAATTCAGGCTTTTCGTGCCGGATCACGATTTTTCTAACGTTTTTCCTGAACTCTTTTGTTCCAGGTAAGTGTCAAGGGCTCTTATAGTTCCAATCGCGCGGTAAGTAAGCCTGCGAGAAGTTCCTTCGTCGGTTCTTCATATATTCCGGGATTGGTATGTATATGCCACTTGCGAATCCTCCGCCGTCAATTCCGACCAGAGAATATTGTCGATTTCTCCGGCCGACATTTTCCGGCGTCGCAGTCGCGTCGGGGCAAAACAAAGATCCGGACCTCGCTCTCTTGAATCACTATTTCGCGGAGTAGGAGCGCGGCACACCGGCTCGGCGCGGCGCTCCGTTGCGGAGAAAAAGAGAAACGGCGGGGTAGAACGAGGGACGAGAAACGGCGGAGAGCAGAGCACGACAGAAGGCCGGAGACGCGGCTCAAAGGGAAACTGAAAAACCACGATAGAAATTCTCCCGTAATTCCGTTTGCTTTGATCTTGAATCCCATCACGCGGTATTTTCTGTTTTATGCATTTTCAGCTGGAGCACGCAAACTAAATAAAAATACCGGCAAAACAACCGTTCCGCTCGACTGAGCCTCATTCTTTGACGGCGACGTCGCCGGGGGAATATCGTTTCAGCGGAATCGTTCCCGCGTTCATTGTCGGGAAGAGTGTAATGAAAAAAATGCCGGCCAAGGAGCGTCCGCAGACGATCTCGACCGTCTCTAGTCGTTGACCTCGATCACTGAGAAATCGCGGAAAAACTCTAAGGCCGTTCTCCTAATCCTCTTTCCAATTTTCTCTTTTTCCTTCTAGAAAATCGGAACGCTATTTTGCATTGGCTTCTCGCGCACATGCTCGCTAGCGTGTAGAGCACATTAAACATTTTTATCGAGCCGAAATCTTTGAAATTCTGGAAGCTGCACTTCCATGCGAAATTGTTTTTCGAGACATGCGCTTTGAGATGAAACGTTAAAAAATACCTGTTAATTTTCAGTCGACTCGACTCGTCTCGTCGTCGGAACAACATCGCGCGTAACATTCGCATCGACGGCGTTTACCTCGAAATATAAATAAACTATAAGGGCCAACGGGGAGGGGGTGCACGGAGGGCAAAGACGAAGGAGCGCCGAGGGAGCGAAGTGTACATCGGGTCCCGCGATGCCCCGGGCGTCTTTGACAAATACTTCCCAGGTCGTCGTCGCGTCTCTCCTGACATTTACTCGGGTCACCCCGGGCCAAATGCAATTTATTTTCACCCCGGGGGTGGGGCGAAGGGCGGAGAAAAAGGCGAAGATGGTGGCCCCTTGTGCTGCCGCCGACGCCCCCCACATCTTGCAAATTACTTGCTAAGTCGACCGAGATGTCGCGGTCCACGCCGGACACGATGCTCGATTTTCCACTCGCGAATACGTTTCCCGCGAGGAATGCGCGTGTGGGTGAGACGACAGTCGGTGAACGAGAATTCCGTCTCGATCGGAATTTATTTTTAAAGCAATTGGATTTTAACAGCCGGCTCCCCGTGCGTCCCCACATGCATCTATGAATAATCGTACACCGCGCATTTCATGGCTCGCGTCCTCGATGCGTTTTTCAACGCCTCCTTTCATTTTTAAACGCGTCGATTGCTCGCACGCGAGTGAACATTTTTTTTCTATTAACCCTTAACAGACTACGGCGCTTTTACTTACTGGGTCCGAATCGTTTTTTTAATTTTATCGCTTTTATTGTTTACGTATTGTTGAGACGTGGATCGTGTTGGAAACGAAACGCACAATGTGTACTGTATTAATATTTAATATAAAACAAGATGGAACAATACTTTGAAACACTGTCGGACCCTTAAGGGTTAAATTTCTCGCATTCGAGATCGCAGCTCGAACCGATTATTTTTAAAAAGATTTGTCGTGAGGGGAGTTTTCGATCGTTTTTTTTAAAATTTTATTTTATTGGCATGTCGGTGAGGATTTAATTAGAAAAGGAAATCGTTTCCAGCTGTCATTTAACACGACGTCCCGTTTAATTTCACCGTGACGTTTATCTAGATAGCTTATCGATAATGAGCGTGGCATCGAGGTGAAGAGCGTTAGATTCGTTTTATAAATTGAAATATCGCGTTCGTGCGCGGCCGGTTATTACGCATGTTTTATAACGTGATTAAAGCAAATCTCCTCGGTAATCGCGGCCGGGTGATATGTCGCCTGGGCTAGTAATAAATTATTTTCTACCCGGCGCGCGGTCTCGTTCGTTCTGTTCGGGATCGTCCTGTGATCGCGAGACAGCAAATAAAAAGCAATAGCCGTTGCCTGCTGGTGCTGCGTCTTCTTCGCGACCGGCCGACAGTCGACCAGCCACTTTAAGATGATTAAAGCCGCTAAGAGATTATATTTTTTTGCCAATTACAATTATTATCCATCCTAATTTGACTAATTGAAACGAGAATCGATGCTGATGCCGCTGCGTTTCTATGAGAATTATTCCTCGACCAGCGATTCGACAGAAAACCTTGGCTACTTAGACAAAATTCCCCGGGAAAAATCGGTAACGTTACTCGACGCGATGCGAGAGGCGAACGAAATTCTATTTACAGCGTTACGTGTACGGGTTTATCAATCATTTTCGCAGTTCGCCGGGTCGACCGTTAAAAATTGACGTCTCCCGTTCAACAAGCCAACATTATCAATTATTTGTCCTCCTCCATTACCCATCGACGGATTATCCTTTTTCACCGGAATGTTTTTATCGACTAACGGCCAGACAGACAGACAGCGAGAGAGAGAGAGAGAGAGGGAGACTGAAGTTTCAACAGCCGCGTTCGACACATTCGAACAACGGGATTGAATTTTCCACGCTAATTTATTATTTGCCGGGCGTGTCTCGTCGCCGCTTGGGCCGGGCGGCGGCGCACGGCGGAACGTAATATTCCTTGATTTACAAGTTGATAACAAAACGAATGATAAAAAAAAGAACCGGGCTCGATATCTACCGCGTACAATTCACTGACGCGCCCGGGCAAAATCAATACGACTCTACACGCCGAGTTCCCCGCTAAACGAGTGCTCCGAGCGTTAATCTTTCGCGTTCCTTAATCACGCGAAACATCCCGCCGATATATACACCCGCCGCCTGCGAATTCTTAACCGCCTATTTTCGTCGCGCTTCGTCGAACCCGGCCCCGCGATTTTAATTGTCGGAAATCCCTGGGAATAATTATGCAACGACGCGACGCGACTACGGACTCTTTTAACAATCACCAGGAGACCGATCAAACGTGTTCGGTTTCTATACGTAGAAGCTCTCCATCTCTCTCTCAATATGATTGCAGGATGATAGAAGAATGATTAAATTCTACTTACGTATAAATATTGCAAGTAATCACACATTTTTGGAACGCCCTGTAGATTCGCAAATCCGAACGAAGCTTCTTCTTTCACTGTACTCACAGGATGGTCGATGATTGCGTGGATTAATCTTTGTATAATGAACGTACGCGTTTCAGATCGTCCACACATTTTTGAAACGTCCTGTACACCACTCACGAATCAAGGAACCACATGCTCCCCACGGTCCCACTATTTTTGATCACCCTGTACACGAACACACTCGCGTAACACGGAGTTTCGCCGGTATCGGACGCCCGCAGACTAGCTTGGATTCGAATTCAATAAAACAACAACGCGAAGTTTGACAAACCGATTGCGAAAAACGCGGCGGGGTGGGGGGAGGCGAAACAGAGGGGGAAGGCCGAGTATCACAGAGGTCGTCATCGCGTGGATTCACGCGACAACACAGAGGTCGTCAAAAAAAAAGTGTCATCGAAACGCGTCGATAAAGGTGGTATTGACCTGGCTGACCCATGAAAATCGAAATAACCGTCCGTCGCACTGTCGTGGCCCGTGGATCTCGAAACACATGGCGACAGACGAGGCGGGGAGAGGGATTCAATAAGCGTCCATTTTGGTACTGTCGGAGCAGCCATCGTCACAAGGAGATGCCGCGCCGGGCCGAGATGCGACCGGGGGAAATCTCGCCGGGAAACGTTTCGAGGCGAGCGCAAGCTCAATTGAGTTATGGCTAGTTGCCTGTACGCTCGAAAGAGACCGTGAGCGTAAAAAAAGAGAAAACAAGAAAGAAAGAAGGAACAGGGGGATTCCCCACCACGGTTTTTACCCCTCTTTTTACGCCAGCGTGGACGAGCTTCCTAGCTCGCTCTCTATCGGCGGGAATTTGCGAAAAGCTCTCCGCCGCCGAAGTACAAGCTTCTGAAACTACCGTTAGCTCCCGCGCTGCACAGGATTTATGGGGCTCGGCTGCACGGAAATTCGCAACACGCCCCGAAAGCCTGTTTTTCATAGGGAAATTTCGTTGTTCGCGGCCGCGGCCGCCAATCGATCGGACACCACGGTCCTGCTAATCGCTCCGGCCCCTCGGAACTTCAGACATCCACGGGATTAGGGGCGGGCCGGTTAGTTATGCGGACGCCGCGCCGAAATCCCCATTGTTTCTGCTGTATTTTAACCAGCGAACCGCTCCAGAGAGCTGGCCCGGGCCCTACGCGACCCTTTGGAAACCTGGGAACACCGCGCGAACAAGCATTCCGGTCGTTTGTGATGACAATCTTGTCCGAAAAATTGTGTCCATCTTGGAGAAATTAATATCGCCTAACTCAATTTGTGCATCAGTGTGCTTCGTCCAAGAAAATACTCGAAGGATGTATACAATACTAGAAAAATATTTTTTTCTCAGCAACGTGACGTCTTTCGACCTAAAATCTTGAAAGCTTCGGACGAAAGCTGGGTCACTGTCGCTTTTTCCATTGTCCTCGGCTCCCTCGAGCACCTCTCGCAGCACACAAAAAAACGAAGAAAGGACACGCGAATAGGTCGATTCTCAGTTCGAAATGTCTGGAGGCCATAAATTATCTCGAAGCCTCTCCCATGTTTTTCTGTGCTGCTGTCGGGTTTCGACCTTCGAGGGAAATCAGTATCGTTCGGTGCGCGGTTGCGTGAGCGCGTCTCTAAACGTTCACGGATTCATAGAATTCTCTATAAGCCGTTCTCGTATTTAGCTTTTAATTCTGGCAAGCATCGGGAAACGAGACTAACAATGGCGCTTCATTCGCTGTTGCGGTCGCGTGTGTGCTCGAACCTGTTATTTCCGCGCTAATGCAAAAGGCGGCGGGGCGATGTCCCACGGCCGTTCTTATTATTCGTATTATTATCGCGTATCTGTGTCGTGTCTAGTGGTGTATAAATCGCGTATTCTGAAATTAATGGAATAAAGAACGGACTGGGGAAAGTGAGCGTTGATGACGGACGTGTTGGAACGGGACAATTTTGCGTGACGCGAACGAAAGCAGCAATGCGGCATGATTAATGAGCCGGCGAGGAAAGTATGCGAGAGCTGGTGAGTGAGTATATGAATGTTGTCGGTCAAAGTCGATGTTGGTTCAGTTTATTAACGAATTATTGAAAAGTCGCGACATTTATCGCACGCCGAAGACGATCGTGTGGTCTGTACTGAATATTATTGGCTTGCTCTACTTAAAATGCACATTCAAATGTTGAGAAAGCGATACCGTTGTCTTCGAACAACCGAGTTCTCTGCACTCTACCATAATTATACAGCTCAGAGTTTTCCAATAGTAATCCTGGGACTCGGGAACAAACTTGTAGACAACATCGCGGAGCTATGCTACTTAGATAGATCAAACAACATAATTTCAGTAAAATACTCCCTGGTGCAGACTTTCTGAAACGTATTACTGGCGCGCTTCCGCTGGTGAAGTCGTACGTGTAAACAACCGGAAAACAGTACGATGCTCTCCCGAGACCTGTACTACCACTACTACTACTACTGCTAAAGACGTGTATTCAAATTTTTCAAATCGTTTCTAAACGAGAATCAGTTCAATTCTCGTCCAGTTACACCGTCTACGGTCTCCTAACAGTGATTACACGTACTCGGGGACAACCGGTGTAGCCAATATAATCGAGCTCCGCTACTTAAACAGATCAAAACGTGCAATTTCCCTAAATCACACCGGAAAGCAGCTTAACGGCACGCATTAGCACCTTCCACAATTTAGCCCGCGCCTCCAGAAAATAATATGCAGCACAGTATCCTGGCACGACAACGCATTCTGCCGATATTATCGAGCCGTACCAGTAGAACCGGCTGCTGCCTGCCTGCCTGCCACCGCGATTTCATCGCAATGCACCAGCAATTACCCAATAATATCGATCCGTTCGATTGAGGCGGCGGCATTTCCGAAATCCGCGTCCTGCCAATCCCCGTGATCCCATCTCCCGAGGAGAGGATCATCCCGTCAAAGATCGATCGATCCGACGGGGCCAATAGCATATTCGCCGCGCGCCATTTTCCCCGAGAGCCGAAAACTTTCTTGGAAACAATTCCCTGAGACAGAATGCGGTTTCGCGAGAGGCGGTCTCCCGGCGAATCGATAGCAGTCTGGAGAAGTGGTGAGGGGGGCAGAGAGGGGAGGGGAGCCAGGGTGTCTAGCCGCCAAAAAATTGCTCGCATAAATTGCAACTTCGCCGGCAAGCGATTCGTAAGCTGTCCGGGCCACGTTCCGCCCGAGTCGAAATAATAATCGAGGCGGACGGCGGTAAACATTCCGGTGTTCATCCCGACGACAATGGGACAAAACGGGTGTTAAAGGTACAGCGTGGGCTCGGGTCGGGTCGGATAGGGCACGAGCAGGGTACAGGACGGGTTAATAACGGCGTCGCGACGGTGAAAACACATTAAAGCCGTGAAGGGAGCGAAAGGGTGGCGTCCTGTCGCGGCCGACCTTTATCGAGCCGGTAATATCGGGCCGCGATAAATTTCCCGACATCTGTGAGAAATTCTCCAGGTGGTCCCCCATCACCTCCCATCAACCCCCTCCCCCTCTTTCAGGGTGGAGGGCACAAGGGCACGGTTTAACGAGGATGAGCGCCGAGCGACGACACCGCGAACCTTATAAATTCCTGGCAAAGAATGGGGCCGATGACGAGAGAAACTGGCGTTCTAACCGGGATCGAGTGCATCCACCGGGAAAATGGATGCTCTGCGACGGGATCCTGCAAGGACACCGAACCCCGCCCCTAACGACGCTTTTCTACTCTCCCTGAAATTTGATTCCTAGCCAGGAATCAGGTCGCGCCTCTCGATACAGCCACTCGGGAACGGCAGCTTTGTTCGACGGCTACGATCGTCCCTGTTCCAGACTGTTGCCTTGCTTGTTTTTTAACGGGACGACGATCGTTTATGGTAGAACGAGCGCGAATTAAGGCTGGCGCTATCTGCTCGCAGTGTGAATCGCGAATTGGGAATCGTTCGACTGCGAGCCTCGAGAATTTTCGAAGTTAGCGAGCTCATTTCTGACGACCGCGAGACCGTGGATTATTCCGGAGAGAGATATTTCGTTTTTTTTTTAATTGTTCTTGGCAAGTTGCAACTTTTAATTCGTGAATCTGTCGCGACAGCGAGGTGATTAATAATTGTGATCGTTCTGGAGGATTTTTTGTCCGATTCGCGGGACGAGAACACATTTGCTAATTCGTCTTCGACATTTTTACACTCCGTTCGAGCCGTTTATTAAATTGAAAGCGGCTAGAAATTCCACTTGGAATTACGGTTGGATAGTTTAAAGTAATACGTTTAAAACACCTTGATCATTTGAAACTATAACACTTGGCGCTCGAGTGGTGACTCAGAGTCACCAAAATATTGTATCTGATCAATTACTAAACATTTAAGTATTGTATGAGCTTGAATTTGATACCCATAAAAAATAAAAAATCTTGTAGAACTGAATTATTCCAACTCGGTAGAAATGTTTAATTTTCAAGTTAAAATAGCTCCGAGTGCATTAATACCTCGAACGTGCAACTCGGGGTAAAAACTAAATGAGGAGAACACCGTTTGCAAACCACTGTCACCGCTTTAGGCAGACTTAGCTAGGAATATTCGTGCTATTATTCTCCGCTGTATTCGGTATGAATTAAGGATTTCAATTCGAAGACTGAATTACCGTCTATCAAATCACGGCGATATTTCTGGGAGTTTGCGGGGGCCGAGCAAAAAGTGTCGGCGGAGATCGATCCTGCTCGGTAAGAGAAAAGGAGGAAGAGAAATGGCCGAGTGAAGGTAACCGGATAGCTCGGCGATAGAAGGCGGAGGTCGCGTTTTATAGTAATGAGTAAATGAATCTTCCCCGGCCGGAATATTGACGCATAAAAGACTGGTGGTCGGCCAATGTACTAATTGCTGGTTGCCTCGACCGTTCCAATCGACCGCCGAAGTAATACCGGTATCCCGATCCAACTAATTACCCGGCCGGTCCATTAGTGCAATTGCTGGCCTGCACAATATCCAAACATTACTAGGATATCAGAGACTGTTTGCCTGGGAATTAGACGTCCATCCGTGACGTTTATCACCGATACGACGAATACGTGTCCTGCTGTTTATCTTAATCAAAATCTTCGTACGTGATCGCCAAAGAACCTATTGTCCTCAGAAAACCGTACATCATCCGAACTGCGTATCTCCAGCAAAACGAAACGTCTTTCTTCGCTTTCTTATTTCGATCTTATTGTTAGCACATCTTTAAATTTTAATTTTCATTATAATTATTTTTTTTTGCAGTTTATATGCTACAGATAAAAATATTTTCAACGAAATTGCTCCAGTTATAATAGAAAGTGCTTTGCACTTTGATTTTTGTTACGGTCTTACAGTCTCCACTCTCGTTCCAAGGTTTTTTCATAATCTTATTGTTGGTACATCTTTGAATTTTTTAATTTTCATTATAATTATTTTTTATGCAGTTTATATGCTACAGGTAAAAATATTTTCAATGAAATTGCTCCAGTTATATTAGAAAGTGCTTTGCACTTTGATTTTTGTTACGGTCTTACAGTCTCCACTCTCGTTCCAAGGTTTTTTCATAATCTTATTGTTGGTACATCTTTAAATTTTTTGATTTTCATTATAATTATTTTTTATGCAGTTTATATGCTACAGGTAAAAATATTTTCAATGAAATTGCTCCAGTTATATTAGAAAGTGCCTTGCACTTTGAGTTTTGTTACGGTCTTACAGTCTCCACTCTCGTTCCAAGTTTTTTTTCATAATCTTATTGTGGGTACATCTTTGAATTTGTAAATTTTTCCTAGAATTATTTTTTGCAGTTTAAATGCTACATGTAAAGATGTTTTTCAAAGACATTGCCCCAGTAATATTATAAAATCCATTGCTTTTCAATTTTTGTTACGGTCTCACGGTTTCTACTCTCGTTCCAAGTTTTTTTCATACTTGAACTACTCGTCCGTGCGTGAAAAATTTGTCTAATAGCATTGGTACAGCAGTAATGTTAATTAGCAGTTAATGTTACGAATGGTGAAATTCGTGCGGAATGTTGATTTTGTTTCGTTAATAAATGATGACGGTAGTATGCGATTAAACATTGAAACGAAACGGATAGTTGTGCGACCGGTTATGGTTACGATTGCGGAGAGATATACCGCGTAATATTTCAGGGTGGCTGGAGGGGGCCCGCCCGTATCGGCGGTTCCGTCGGAAAGTTTCGCCACGGCAGAAGAAATATTAAACGCGACGGGGACATCAGTATCAGATTTACATCGCATTACGTTGACGACGATGCGTCTTCCCGAAGTTGAGACCTATTTGTTCGCAGTCGGAAGACACATTGTCCGAGTTGGGGGATACGTCTTCCGCGAGCCGGAAGTTTTCCCCTCAGGAGCGCAATCTCGCCATAAGTTACCGGTATAAATTTTGAATTGTTTTCAAAGTATCACGGCCCCCTGATAAATAATTCCGCGGACGGAATGCTCACGGCGGACGTTGAACAATCGCGACGATGCGGAGAGAGAGAGAGAGAGAGGGAGGGACGCCGAAGCGTTACCCAGAGGATCCGGAGCAGATTTTCCCAGCGTTAAAATTCCGTTCGCAAATGAACACGGTTATGTTGTTGCCGGTTGCTTTGAATTAATTAGCGGAACACGGAGTCGGCGACGTGTTGCGTCGCGATCATCGCCACCCGATCCCAATTAAATTTCGGGGCCGAGCGAGAGAGATCGGGGTCGTCGATGTGAGAATTGCCATTACAAAAATAAAAAAAATAATGACAAACACAGATCCGTGTCGGATAAAAATACGAAAAAATCAAAAAACACGATGTAACGAGGAGATGCGAAATGCGTGTAACGAATTTTCGACGCTGCCGATTTATGTTCAGCAAGAATCTCCTTCGCTCGCATTACTATACATTCTCGCGAATACTCCCCACCGCGTTTTTATCGCGCGTTTCCACAGCGAACTTGTGAGAAACGAGATCGAAAAAAAAGAAAGAAAAAAACAAAAATGGACGGTGCTTTTCTTTCATTCGCGCGAAAACTTTAAATCCAGTCGATGATTCCGCCTGCGATGTTTTTCGGTAACCAACGGGGAAAACACTTTTAAAAATCTATGCAGCTCGGCCGGATTTCAGCGGGGCCGGATGCTCGTTGTAAATATAACCGGCTTGTGGAAACTTTACAACATCGGGGCGTCCGAGAGAGAGAGAGAGAGAGAGAGCACGAAAGTTTTATCGTGCCGCCGACAGAGGGATGAAGAGAAAATTAGAAAATATTAAGCTTCGTTTCATAACTGCGAGAAGTTCGCGCCGGGGCGGGCTGCTCTCATTTGTATGCGTTTTAATTATCCGCGTTTCCCGGTGAATACGCGATACTGTCTTTGAAACGATTTGTCTTGATGATGGATCGACGGTATTTATTTCCACCGATGGAATCGCGTTTGAACGCTATGCTACTTGAACCCGGAACTCTCTCTCTCTCTCGCTCTCTCTCTCTGTCTCTCTGACGTTGCGCGTCACTTATATTCATCGCACAGTCCGATGTTTCTCGGTTGAGCCGTTTATGGTTACATTGGGGCCGAAATTATTGACTTGTATTGCTGAAATTGACGCTATATTGTTAGCGGTATTGTTTTAACCGACATACATTACAGCCATGATTACAATTGATATAATTCATCTATACCATTAATGGTTTCGGTGGGATTAATTATTGATATGTACTACTTTAAAAACGGAGCGAAACCGCATATTGACTAGGCGTTTCGAGCGATCGAAACGTAATCCATCAGCCTGCGCCCGGCATAATACGAGTTTTGTTATCGCTGGTAGTCGGACAATGAATCTCTTTCACATTTTAAATAATATTTCATCCGTGAAAACAGTGGATTTGTTCGCACGGAGACGAAAGAATCCCTCGCGACAATCCGATTTAAATTTATGAGCTGTTCATCAAGGCGCGAACCGTTCGTTTGCGTTTTGTTAACCGAACGGTGAGAGGGGAGGGCTCCTCGCCTTCCCCCGGATTTTCATCCCGGGGTAGGAACACCTTCGCGTCGTCCCGGAATAATCGATGAGTGTCGATCGGTGCGGATGGGTACGGAGGGAGGGAAAGAGGCGGGCAAATAGCTACGTCCTCGGGTTATGACATCGTTCCGGCCTTACGACCTTCCGCCACTTCCGTCGTAATACCTTCAACTCATCTTAGCGAGTCCCCGGCTACGTTCCTTACAACTGCGAGACCCGTAATCGTGAAAACTGTTGAACCGAGGGGCGACGAGGGATGAGGAAGTAGAGAGGAGGGACGAGGGAATTGTGCTAAAAGAACGCGCCCCGGCCGCGGGATTAACAGCTCCAAAAGGCTGATAGATTTTTCTCATTGGCGTCGGAGTGGTTGTTCCTTTTTTTTATAGTGATTGAAAGTCTGTCAGGGCAACGCGTGTTACGGACGAGGAGGTAGTCTCGCGGCGGGGAGACCACGCGGGGAAAGCGAGAAGGTGTCTGAAAAGCCCTGATTGCCTTATTGATTCGTTGAATCGACTGGAAGGTTCTTATGGGAATAGTCGGAGGAGCGTAGTTGAAGACGCTGCGCCGGTGGAACGGGGTCAATTCAATGTGGCCTCTGACGACGTCGCGAATATTGTTGACCCGAACTACCGAGAATCCCGGGGAAACTCTGCGATCTCGACAGACCGCCAGGTATCCCTTGGCTTCCTCCCTGTATCAATCGAAATTGATGAGAGTACAAGCCACGGTTCGGTCTCTCTTTTCTTTTTTTTCTTTTTTGGTCTGTGACCGTCACCTTTGACCCGGCTTTTTGCGTAAATCAAGTCCAGAGTCCTGATGTCCTCTCTCTCTCTCTCTCTCTCTCACACACACACTGGTTCTCTGTCCCTGTCCCCTCGGCCAAGGGAATTACATTTTGTCCCTCCGGGATATCGTGGCTTCTACACGCGGCGGCGAAGAGCTTTCCCGGTATCGTAAAAGGGGGAACGTTACGACATTTTTATACGACGTGGTCAAGCCCATATCTTATCCGGCGCGCGAGGGTGGGCCCGGTTTCAAAAAGGAAACGTCGATACAGAAACCAGTAACGTCGACGGAGGGTCGACCGGGGAAAAGTAACGGCCCGACCGTTGGATTCTCCGTTAAGCGAAAAACGAGGCCGTAGAATCCTGTTATTGCTTTCGTGCGATATCAAGGATTCAGATTGATTCGAAGTTACAACTCCCGCTGGACCTACCAGTCTCTCCCTTTCTTTTTTCCTCCTCCTCTCTCTCTCTCTCTATGTCTGTCTGTCCTCTACCCGTGTCGTTATTGCTTCTTATTCCGGCCTTCGCGCCACGCCGGGCCTCGCGCGCACGGTATGTAACGCTTTCTCCCCCATTTCTCCGAGGATTTATCGCCGCCAATTTGTTTCCTTTCCAACCCGCGCCGCGTCCGTGGGGGGTGATTTTGTCAATGCTAACGTCTGATCGCCAAGAACTACAGTGTTTTCGAATAAATTACCCAGGGATCACGGTGTGCTCCCCGAAAATCTGCAAGAACCTCTCTCTCTCTCTCTCTCTCTTCCTCCCCTCCGCCCCTTGAAAAGAAAATGTAAGGGAGACCGGTGGTGTTTCATTACTCTTTGAAAATCGTGGCAGATAAAACACAGCCAGGTTAACCCTCTTCTTATCGTTCGCGATAACTCTGCTGTTTGATGGACTGGAGGTCGAAAAATTCTATCCCCTCGACTACGAATTATTTGATTCTACTTGGCTGACCTCCCGCAGGCTTGCTCTACTTGCGCAGAATCCGCTGATCAGCTTCTTCTTACTCGGCCGGCTTGTGATCGATTTCTATCTCTTGTCCATGACAATTGTACATCTGTTATGTCTGTAGATTCAAAGCACGAGTTACTCTAGTCTGCACGCTGAATTATTTATCTGTACCACTTGTTGGACCAATGATCGACTGTTTACTGCTCGTCGGCTGAATGGATGACTTTTACTACTTGTCGATCCAATCGCGGGGACACTACTGATCGATCCAGTGACCGAATCTTTGCCTGTCGTTTGACTATCTCTTCCTGTATCCTCAATGATCGAGTCACACTAGTGTGTCAGACAAATTACGACCTATTTCACTTGAAGAACGGCGAATGGCAGGAAATAGCTTTCACAGGGAGTCGAAATAGCACTCGAACAGTGTGCGAACCGTCATAAAACTACCCTTGGTGTTTCTCCCCTATAGAAACGACGAGGACTACGTAAGACGGCGCCTTTATTTCTCGTCTCTCGAAAAGTGCTGCGTAAGCAGCGACGAAAGCAGTGACTAATGCGATTATATATATTTTTGAGACTCCTGGAAGCCTGATGGACGTAGAATAGTGCCAGGGGGCAGGCTGGCTGTTTATTTATGTAACAAACCCATTTGTTTCTTTGCAGGAGGGTGCTCCCAGAGGGAGAGTAAATTTCTGGTTAGCTAGCTATTTCTCACAAAAAACAACAACTCTAAACCGTCGCAGCATCTGTGTCGCACCACTCCTCCCTTCGCATCGTTTTTCCCGTGGCGTTCAGGCGTCGCTCGGGGACATTATGAATATCGTTATCGTCGCATTCCGTGCTTTGAAAGAGTCCGGACGTTGCTCGATGACCATTCCTAATTCACAACTGCGAAGGGCCGAGAGAGCTCCAGCAGCCGACCCTTGTTCCGCGCGTCTCGGATGTCGTCGTGTTGGAAAAGGTAGCCGGAGGTGAGGGGGGATGACATCCTCGTCGACGTCACCGGAACATCCCCCCCGAAACCGGTTCGTGGATGCACTCTCTGATTCGCCGGCCGAATAGTCGCGAGCGAGCGCGTTCCGTGACTTATTAGTATGCTATCCTGGAAACGCAGCAGTCCCCGTAGCAAGCAAAATGAACAAGGAAATGACGAAAATAAATTTCAACCCCTGCCCGAGGGTGGGGTAGTGAGGGGCGGGGAGGTGATGTGGCCGGGGACCAGGGCGGTTCCCCCGGCCCGTTTGAAAGCGTAGCTCTCTTAAGGGACAACGATTTTCTCGAAATTAACAGAGGGGAGGAAGTCGGCGCGCCTTTGTTTCCGAGGGCGGCGTTCTCAGCTGGCTACGTAATGCTCGAAAGTTGTGACTGCCACCTTTTGTAGACCTCGGGCTCTCTCTCTCCCCCTCCCTCCCACCCTCTCTCACTGTCGAGGAATATTGCTTTACGAACGACAACGGCCATCGTGCCAACGTAAATGAAAATTGAGTGGAAAACGCAAAATACAACGACCCCTCAGCAGCAAAATTGAATGAAAGGCATTTATAGTCTCTCTTGAGGGTGAGACGGAGCCCTGACGAGCACTTCCGGAATTAAGGACATTCGTTGAAATTCGGTAGAAAATGCTGGACACATTGAATACACGGTTAAAATTGAGTGGCGGATACTTTTAGCGCTCGTAGCGGTGAAACAGAGCTTCGATATGGAATCAACGCCGAAATATACAGGATGTTCGTTAAACTGGTGGTACAAGCGAAAATTGGGTGATTCTAAATGAGAAAATAAGTCGAAAATATAGAATAAAATTTGTTCAGTTGAGGAAATCGACTTAAATATCCATCGTGTTCGTGTGCTCTAGTATACGCAGTAAGTAGAATAGGCCGATCATAATCAGACGCGTCAGACGATTCCTATCAACAGCACGCGTATTTGCTGCATTTTCAAAGTCAGTTTTCTCGAGAACGAGGCGTCAAACGAGAAAATGTTATTCCTTTCTTTTTCGACTTATTTTTTCATGTAGAATCCCCTTTACGCTTGTACCATTAGTTACCGAACCGCCTGTATATCCTCGAGAGCGAGATAGAGCAAAGCCCTCTAAGATGGAATATGCTCGTCAAGATAAAATGGAAATTTCAGAGCACCCTGAATCCCTAGTCGGCCGGTTGAAATCGAACGCCAGTGTCTTCCCCTTCTTCATGGGATGAAATAGAGCTCCGACCAGAACTCTAAGCCGAAGCATATATTTTTGAGGTCGAGAAAGAGCCCTGTGATAGAGCCTCCCGAAATAGACCGAGAATTGCAGAGCCCACCGAATCCCTAGTTTGTTCGGTTAAAATTGAACGACAGCATCCTCTCCCCCTCTTCTCAGGTTCAAATCGAGCCCCCGACTCCTAAGATGGGATATATCGATCGGTTACTCCTCGAGATGAATCTCTGTAAAAGCTACAGGAGGGGGAGGACCGGAGTCCGCGAAGAATCCGGCCGACCGGGTTATAGAACAGTCGGCTCGTTTATTGACCTTTACCACTTAAAAGCGAAACTTCATCGCGTTGCAGCGAGTTCCCGTGAATAACTCGTTTGTAAAAGTTCCGGTTATTCAATTCTACATTCGAACACTTCAACTGGTGCACGGCTGGGCGGGGCGCTGGTCTTCTGCGCAGTGAATAGTTGCCGAAGTCGTCGACCGATACCTACTTGGAAACTTAGCTGCCGGTAATAATCAGCGAGATCATTCCTACATAAATCCTAGCGCGTTCAAGTATCAATTTCGCTGCTGAAAATTCTGAATTTTCTCGCAAGTTCAGCCTCCCCTCCACTCCCCCCGCGGGCGATCGTTGACTGTTGTCGAGCGAGAAACGTAGGCAGCAAGTTCGCGCGTCCAATTACGGAACTGTTGAATATCTACTATTAACTCGAACGTTTCGCGTGACAATTTACGCGATTCTCACTTTTCTCGCTCGATGTGTAAATATATTTCGCTTCGTAAAGCTCTCTCTCTCTCTCTTTCTCTCTCTCCTTCTGGACGGCTGCTCGGCACTCTGCCCGTCATCGGTTGATAATTAAATATCGTAAGTAGTCTTCGAATTAATCTATCGGGCGAAACGCGGCCGGGACATTGATGAATAGTCGGCGCATATTCGACGACATCACGCGCGCACAGGCGCCGGCCGTCCCGTCACGAACGTGTTAATTGCCTTAATCCAGTATTCGCTTGTATCTATATCACTGACGGCCGGAAGATAAATTACAGCCACGTCATTTCGCCGGCAATCACGCGAATACTATTCCCGTGATCGAACAGGCCCTCGGTGCGTGTTTCCGCCGATGGCCCCGAGAGCGCGAGCGGCACGCGAAAAATAATACTGACCGATCGGCGTGCTGCGCTGTCTCGTATGCATGCGATTTATTCCTCAATTTTTGACCGATGAACGCCGACGCGCGCGCTGTGCCGCCTCTCGCCTGTTTTGAATATGCAACGGAAGGACTCTGCAGTCGCATCGACGATAAAAAATGATTAAAAAATCCTATCTGTTGCCTCTTTAAATTTCAATGAAGCGAAATTGCCACGCGCGCAACCCGTAGGAAAAACGAGAGAGAAAGAGAGAGAGAGAGAACTCTCTCCCTCCTTCTCTCTCTCTCTCTTTCTATATTCGCGCTCAAGTAACCCAACGAATAAAAACTACGCGTCCCGAAACGCGACGCGCGCAGAGCTTTTTCACGGGGACACGGTTAATCTCAGATCCACCGGGAAGAAAAGTGAATCCTTTGCTTCGCTACGAGCGTCCTCTCTCCTGTTTCCTACGTCCTGTCCCTTTTTAGCCACCTGTAGCGACGGGTTTAAGTTGCGGATTAGACCGAACAACTCGATTCTCGCTCGAGCTCCTCCCCTCTCGAATTCCGCGAGGAAACGTCCGCGCTGCTGCGAACTCGGAAAATTCTGAACGGCTGCGGGAATCTGAAACGTTTCTTCCGAGAAGTTCCCGTTCAATCGGTGATCGGGATCGCGCGGAGACTGCGCTTCTACGTTCCCGACGGAAAGTAACCGCCAGGAGACGGTCTCGAACCATTGATACCGGCGAAACAGAGGCTGCAAGAACTCGTAACGGATACGGAGAATCTTCGCCCCCTTCCGTTCTACCCGCGACCGCCTCCGCTTTTTCCCATCCGTTTCGCAACGGTCCCCGGCGCAAACCCTCGACCTCGCCTTCTTACTCGTCGTTTCCTCCCGGCACTCCACCGCAGAGAAAAATCCCTTTGCGAACGCGGGGGGAGGGTTGGCCGCGCCGGAAAACCCTGTCCCGAGGTTTGTCACGGCCCCGGGAAGGAAAAACGCCGGCCGGCTTTATGACTGCTATCCGTCCTACCCGCCAGATAACGAGTAAATTAAAACGCGCACCCCCTTTCGTCGCCCCTCCCCACCACAACCACCCTTCGCAGCTCGTAATTCCCCCTCGGGGAACTCTGCTTTGACTTGCAGCCGCCGCCTGTCGACGCTGTTTGAGCGATTTATCGCTGGCCAAAAACTATAGTTCCGAAACCCTCTTATAGCCCTTGGTTTTCACTGGAAAATATTCCGCGGTGGTTGTAGGTGAAATCTTCGGGCCCCCGAAAAATTGAGATGAAAATCCAACTGCAGCAAGAAATGCGCCCAGTCAACATTTCCTACATGTTCTTCGGCTGTCCGAGAAACTACAAGCCACGATGAAAGGAAAGAAAGCGGGCGAGCTTTAATTCGTTTCGAATATTTAGCACGCGATTATCCGGGCAACGTGTCCTCGGCGAAGTTCCCAATTGATCCCGGGGATTGTGCGAATTTTTCGGACGGCTAATCCATATTCATGGCCGGTGGCCACGGCTTATGGAAGTTGGTGGTACCGACACGACACGTACCGTCAAAGGGCGAACTTGATCCGAGGTTGTGTGTGTGTTTGTGTGTGCGCGCACACCCTCCCGGTGAAAGAGAGCCCCGAGCCATCACGGGTAATGCGACATCTCTCGGACAATCGAGAACCGGAGATATAAGGCGCGGCCCCCGACACCCCCGGATTCATCGGGCCGATATTTCCTGTAGACGACGTCCGGGGGAGGAATATGATCGTCGCGAACACACCGAGCGTGCCCCACCCTTTCATTTTCCCTGACTGTATCAGCGACCGATTCCTTTCATTCTGTTATACCCGGCCGCCTGGTCGCTCGCCCCGCGCGCGCGCAATTCCGAGGAAATAGAAATTGGAAACAGAGACTTCGAGCGTAATGCGACCGGAATCGTTGACCTATACCGCTGCGGAGGCAACGTTATCGGGACGAAGATGCTTCTTCAGATGATTGGAAATTATATTCTCGGGGTTCTGGCTCTCTCCGACCGGCGAGAAAAGATTCTCGGATGAATATCGGGCGGGTGGAATATTGTCGCAGGAGAATTGGTCGATTGTTGTCAGACCGTGGAATGCCGAGATAATTGAAGACCACTCTCTTGGATTTTTACGACTGGCTTTGAGAGTAAGATCGACGCGTTTATACTGAAAATGAAAAATACTGTTGGATGGGCAGACAATAGCCAGACCGTGCTGTTGAAATAAATTTTTTTTACGGTCGAAGTGAAGTCGTTGCTTCACGGTCATACAGGGTGATGAATACACTACTCGAGAATATTTTTAAGCTAAAGCTTCCCGGAAGACCCCTCAGGGTGTCTTATAAAGGTAACTGCGAACACGTTAGATAGTAATCGGCTAGCGCGAATAAATCCGCGTCGCGATCGATGAATGGATTCAGTGGACCAGACGGAACAGCGAACTCCACTCTTTCCGTGTCGTGTCAAGTAGCACTTAAGAACCGGCCCTGACGCTCGCAATCGATGGCTTACACGGAGCCGGGAGCATTGTACACGACTCGGCCAATTCGTTGTTCCAATACCTCCTTTCTGAAGTATTGCTGTCATTTGTGACACGCCTTGGACTGGTCAGGCAGAGCACATTCGTTGCCACCTTAATTCCGAAAAGAAAGAAATTATATTCATCTGAAATTGAAGAAACTGTTACGATTAATTAGCACACAGAATTCCCAGTAGTACAAGTCAATGATAAATGCTGCACAGGCCCTGTCTCGTCCAAATCGGCGTGTATTCGACCAGACCCTTATCAAATCTCTTCGTGCACGGTCCGTCGCGTTCTGTACGGTTGAAATTCTGCAGGGCAGATGTCGCGAGAAGCACCCAGAGAAGTATCGCAGAGTCTTTGAATCAGCTAATGGTGCTCGCAATCACGCTTGAAGAAAAAAAGTTGAGGGGGGGCGGGCGAGCTTGCAAAGTCTGGCGGGGGGTGGCCGATGGAGGTGGGCGTGGGCGGTGATCCTCGTCGAATCCTCTGGCTCTACAGGCTGCGAGCGTGTACGAATTATAATTTCCGGGCACGGGACAGCAAGCCGATCCTACGGATTACTAGCAGCGACAGTGTGGTCAGCCGAGCATGCACACCGAGCGGTTGTCGGGTGCGGGGGGTGGGTCCCGGGGGCGAGGAGAGGGTTGGCCGGTTCGTACCGTGAATTTTAACCAAGAGGGGGATTTACCTCTCGCCACTCTCGCGTCGCACCCCCTGTCTTCACCTTTCCGCGCCGTGGAATTTCCGCTCGATAGCCAAGCTTTGATTCGCCCCTCTGAAACCCCACCCCACCCGTCTTATCATCCCCTCGACTCCTTTGGTCTCGATTCCGGTAATTATCAATCATCCCCCCCTTCGCCCCGTTGTGACCACGATGCTTATTTATGTAAAATCGGCAACTTGACTGCCATGCCATACTCGTTTTCCATGATGAATGCACAAAATCCGGGGTCTGGGGATAATTTTGTTTAAAAGAAAAAATTTTCCAGCATTGGTATTATTTTAATTCCCATCTTCCCGCATTATCTCGTAAAAATATTTTTGTCTCTGTACTTTCCCGATCGTGGAACTAAAATAAAAATGCTGTTGGCGCCTGTTGGTATACACGTTTCTTTGCACTTTACCGCACACGCCATAAACGCACGAAGATCCGCAGTCTATTGATCAGTCGGCTCGATAGACTGCGTCACCGTTGAAGCGAGCCGACGAAAGTGCAGTTAAACGAATAACGTGTTCGCGAAATATTGCATATTCGTCAGAGAGAAAAACTGAGAGAGAGGGAGAGAGAGAGAGAAAACAGCGGCAGCAGGCAAGTGCGCCAACACTTACTCAACGAGTGTGTATACTTTATTGCCGCCACGCGAGTCAACATCGATTCTATCGTCGCTTCTGGCCCCGACTGCATAATTCCCACAGCGGCGCTCGGCGCTCGGCGCCGCTTGGTTTATTAAACGCAACGTTTCGACGGCAATAATTTTTATTAACTTCGACGGGAGCCGAGCCGGCTCGGCGCGGCGCGGCGCGGTAGGAGCAAGATAGTTGACGATTCAAGGCGTCGCACTATGGTAGCACATGGTGCACCGTCAAGGGAGGGGAGAGGGCGTATCCGAAACACCGTGGCCCGGGGATTACCGGACGGTTTAATCCCTATGGAAAATTACGACGCATTTAAACCGCCATGAATGGAAATTACGAGACACTGAATTCACGCCAGTTACTGAAATATTCTGAAGTATTCCGGACTGTGTTATGAGGCATTCGGAACGCCGTAAATATGAATCATGAGACGCTCGTGGCGCCGCGCAGATCACGCGTCCTCTCATTTCGCGGAACATTCTGAAGAATTTATAGTTAAAAGCGAAGTAGCACAACGATAAGCCTGGACTTACTTCGAGCATTGAAGCCTTTATTTTTATAGTCCATTTTTCTATGCGAGATTTTCGCGTGTAACACATGAAAAACTGAAGGGCTGATTTTTCTTTTTAATATCATGCACACATGTCCCCGAAAAAAATGGCCGCAACAATTTTTCGGCATTTTTTTTCTACATTCTCATGGCATCATCAGATTGGTAACAGCCTGTAGGAGATACTCGGAAATATTTTTTCCTCCGGGTTTTTTCGATATTCTTGCTGAGGAGTATCTTCGCTGCTATTTCTTATGTCCGCCCCGTCCCCTCTACCCGCTGCTAATTAATTCCAGCGTGGAATGGTTTCTATTACCCAGCGAGCACGCTTTTTTCCCAGCGGCCTTTGTTCCACAGACGTCCGGAATTATTCGGATTTACATCCATCCGCGCTCTCGATTATCACGGCGGAGGCCCGAAGTAGTTGATTGAACGCTGTCTATTTTTGCCCCTCATTGTGCTCTCCTCCCTCTGTCTCTCTCCCTCTCCCCACTACTCTCCCCACGTCCTTCCCCTCACTCTTTCTCTCTCTCTCTGCCTCTCCACTTGTTACAGAAACATCGATAATCAGCGCGACGGTCCTCTCCCCACCTCTTTGATTTCAAGTACAATTAATTGCCAATCACTTCGCCTCGGCGGAATCCTTTTCTCAATCGACAACGTTCATATTAAAGAGTAATCACTGTAAATTAATTCCTCTCCTGCTGCCTGCCGGGACAAAGTGAAACGACGATTCATTATTTCCTTTATGTCCCGGCGTCTATCAACGTTAACAGTTTCTCCTCGAACGCCACTCTTTCAACAATTCTACGAACCCGTTCTACGTTTATGTAGAATAGAAATCTTATTATGCTCGTTACGCGACGTTAATCACCATTGCTGCTGGCAAAGCGGTCGAAATCGTGATCCAAAGAAGAAATTGTTGAAGACCGAAGGCAGTTCTTCATCCCTCGAGAACGGTTCCGGAAAATTCGAGAGTATTCTGTTCCAAGAAATTGAGTGTTTTCTGATTTTCTGTTAAATATTTGTCAGTTTAATTCTTTAGATAATTATGCATCAGATTCTGGATTAATTTCCTACTTACATTCCAGTGATTTTCATGCGTGTGCTCGATTTCTCTTTGTGAATTTATTGTTAGACATCAGGGACGGGTTCAATATATACTCACGAAGCCGAGTAAGCCATGTGTTTCGATTGCTACTTAAATGCAATAACGTTTCAATTATAATATTTAAAAAACGAGAAACTTCACAAGTTTCGAAAGGATGTTTATCAGCACTTCGATGTTGAAAGGATTCGAATCTTTCGCAAGTAGTAATCGTGGTTGTAATTATTGCTAATGAAAGCTTCAATTAGATTACAGAATCCATATGAAAATCCAATAAATTATGAAATTATAGTTATACATATTAAATTAAATTATGCATCAATGGACAGCACAATTAATTTTAAAATTAACAAAAAATAATTATTAGAAAAATCGGAGAATTTCTGGTACGATATTCAAAATATTCCGAATCTGTTCGACCAAGAATATACTTGCAAATACTACAACCATTTACCAAAGTACTTATAAAAGGTTCGAAAGTATCTAGCATATGTTCGAGTACACTTAGGAGTACCATTTCTATTTTTTGAAGTACTCGTAGAGAGTTCGAATTTAATCAAAAGTTCGAACCTGTTCGCGAGGTACTCGATTACATGGTATTAATCACCCTCTAATTATCTCAGAGAATTCCTGAGGGCGATCATGGTTTCCTCTTTTCGGTAGTATTGCTAGTAGAAAATAGCGGAGTTAACAGACTTATTTTCGCTGTCGGCGCAGCCAGCAAGTTATGGAATCGTGATTGACGCGCAGACAGCCGGAAAATCCTCCTCGCGGAAGCAGCAGGAATCGACGCGAGAGGTGGTCCCTGTTCCTTCGCAACAGGATCCTCTCGTCGAGCATGCAAACACGACCGTCATCTTGGTCGGCTGTTTGCGTTCTCGAGTGCAACTTGTTGCGGTTTCCCAATTTCTTTCGCGAGCTCTTCAACCATGTCGCGAGTTATATTCTTCAACGTTAATGCGACTTTAAATGCGACGGGCGTGACAAGTATCAGAATTGTGAGAGGGCTCTTTGCTGCAAGCGCGCGCGCTCACGTGCGCACGTTCAAGCTGCCCGGTGCGCCGTCATTTACTCCATTCAATTCCCATCCATGATTACGGGGACATTAGATGATTATGACGGAGCGATAACTCGCTGTAAAAGCCTCGCTATACTGCGCACGCTGGCTCTATCATGCTCTGCCATCTGTTCAAACTGAAAACGTTGTTCCGGCAAAGATACAGAAAACAATAACAATCTGTAAAATTATTTTGTCTTCAATCGTAAAAAAATATCGGAAATTGTTTCAGTGAACTTTTTCAATTGTTCACTGCCCCCGCTAATTAGCTATCCGCTATTTGTCTGACTTAAATTCGTTCTCCCTTTGAAGATTTTCAATGAAAAATTTATTCACCGAGCGTTTTACTTCTCCCGAAACGGATTCGGTCTGTTAGTTTTAATAACGGTAAAAACATAATCAGCGAAGTCCACTAAATTATTCATTTACACACACACACACACACAGTTTAAGAGACTCGCTTTAATCCTCGCCGGCTGCGGAAGAGTAAAGACGGAGAGGAAATAAAATGCAGGCAGCATTTCCATAAATAGAACGTCGTTCCTTGAAAATCGTCGGGTCCGAACGAAGTTTCGAAAGCGTTAAAAAATTTGTACCTCGTGGCGGCGGTGCTGTGGCAAAAGTATTCTTGAATGGAACGTCGTCTGAAATTCCTAGTGGGGTGGCAACGGAACATTATACAGGCGAGGGAGAGGGGGTGTGTGCTCGAAGCCAGACTCTGGCGGGACAGAGCAGTCTGCAGCTTCATTGAATCCGGAACTCGATCTTCGCGGCGGTTTCGCTCGACAGCGCAGTCAGAAAAGTTTGCGCGCCTCATCGTCACCAGGACACGGGGGTTGGGGAAAAAGGTTGAGAGACCAGGGATGGAGGAATGGGGATTGATAGAAGAAGGGGTTGATAGCATAGGGGGTTGATAACAGAGGGGGTTGATAGCAGAGGGGGTTGATAGCAGAGGAGGTTGAGAACAGAGGGGGTTGATAGTAGAGAGGGTTGATAGCAGCGGGTTGATTGCAACGGTAATTTATAACAAAGGGGTTGATTGCAAATGGGGTTGATAGCAGAGGGGGTTGATAGCAGCGGGCTGACTGCAACGGTAATTTATAACAAAGCGGGTTCGTATCAAAGGGGTTGATTGCACATGGGGTTAATAGCAGGGGAAGTTGATAGCAAAGGGGGTTGGTAGCAAAGGGGGTTAATAGCAAAGGGGATTGGTACCAGAAGGGGTAGTAGCAGAGGGGGTTCATAGCAACGAGTATTTATAGCAAAGGCGGTTGATTTCAAATTGTTTGATTGCAAATGGAGCTGATTGCAAATGTGGTTGATAGCAAAGGGGGTATATAGCATAGGGGATTGTGGAGACAGGTGGATTAAGACACAGGCGTTAGAGGGCACAAGCGGTTGGAGAAAAATGGTTCGGTACAAAAGGGGGGATGTCTTCGGCCCCCTTTCCGTAGAACAGAACACTCCATTCGCAGGCCGCGATTGACCCGGATAATTGTGCCGGCGAAGCACGTCGTAACCTTATGAATAGATTTCATAGAGCCCCGACCGTACTTGAACCGGGAACGGCCGATATCGTGTAACCGGGAAAGAGCCGGGAACAGGTGACGGGGAGTGTAAGAGGGTGTAGAAGCGAGGGGCAGGCTCGAGAACGAGAAAGCAGAGACGGAGAAGAGGGTTAAGATAGCGAAAGGGTCGGGAAACAGCAGACGTCGAACGCGGCGGTAAGAAGAGGGTGTTCCAAGGCTGCGAAAGAGCTTCCGGGGATAAAGGATCGAAGATCGGAGAATGCAGGGTGGTCGAAGGACTTGGGCGCCGCGATGAGGGTTCAGAAAAAAATCTAATAAGGTCAAGAAATGATAGATGAAGGGTCCCGGGTATCTCGCGATTATTTGTCGACCACACGGGCTACGAGGGTTGTAGATTTAAGAGCCCGGATATCTTGGGGAAAATAGAAACTCTAAAAAATCCCTAAGTGACGTGGTAGTTGAGACGGTTGTACGCGAGTGTTTATTGAAACAGGAACAAAAGCAAATACTATAAATCAAATACTTTATTCCAGGGGTGGAGTGGTTAAAATTAATCTGGGAATGAGGGGATGAAAAAAGTTTCGGCAGTTTTAAGAGCTCAAAAATCTGATAGATAATAAAGACCGATATACGGGGAAAGATGGGACGATATACGGGAGCGTTCACAAGGGGTGGACATCAAGAATTAATCGCAGTTCAAGGGGTGAACAGATGTCGGGTGGATGTAATATCACCCAAATCTCAGTAGAAGTAAAAACTGATGACTGCAACAGGGTGGGTAAAGTCAATGGAAGCTTGCAAAAGAAGTAGAAACGTCCAGAATTAATCAGGCGGAGGTAAATTCGTGTATCTAGGGAAAAAACGCGATATTGTGGCGGATAATAATTGCCGTCATTAAAATGCGAGCGGTTGCGTAAATTGAAAAGGTCTCTCGAGGATTCCGGGTAGCGAGCAAAGGGTTGGGGGATGAAAAAAAATGATGGCCGGGATGACAGAAGGGCTCTAAGTAGTCGGGGATGTGAAAAGGAGGAGTTTCGAGGCATTCGTCGGCGCCAGGACTTTTTCCGGACGATTCTTCCGTGTCTCCTTCCTCTCCTCTCTCTCTCTCACTCTCCACCCTTTCGCACCCCCAGCGTCCTTGCAGGGTATAAATATTCATGGGCGTTCGTCGGAGAACACGCGTGAGCGAGCATTTGCTCGACAGAGAGGATGTTCTTGGCTTAAAAAATTCTTTCGTCCCTCTGGCCGAGCTTTCCCTCGCCCCGTTTTGATTTACACCCTTTTCCAGGAGGTTAATTCGCGACCGTTGCACCTCGGATTCAAAATTCGCGGGTTTCGCGAAGACCTGCCCGGATCTATAAAAATTCTCATACGTAAAATGCGCAAGAAGGCTGCAAGGGGGTCGTCGGGAAGGGCCGATAAAAGTCTTTTATTTTTCTTCACGGTAACCGGAGGAAACATTGCACCTCGACGTTCAGATAATAACGCTATTACGCATGTGTCGTTACCGTTACCTTCGTCTGTACTCCGTATTTCCGTGTCCCCGCATCTCCGCGGAACTGCGGAATTTAACTGTGAATGCAAAAATGAAATTTTACTGTCGTTCAGGAGGCGCGGCGGGTGGGAGAGGCGCGAAACAAAGCGCGCGCGAGCATGGGCGCTCCAACGCGGCGCGGCGTCCCCCTTGGAAACACCTGAACAACTCCCATGAAACCGGAAACATTTTCATGCCCGCGTAAAATGAAAGCCGGCGCGGTCTTAAATTGCGTTTCTATGCACTGGATGTTCCGGTAACTTCGTTACAAAGGAATTCCCCGGAAGCGAGAGGAGAGTATGGCTCCTCGAGAGTCTTGAACGAAATTGCGTGGAAACGGTTCGCCGGAGACCGGAATGAAAATGATATGTTGATTAAGAATGGTAGAACGACGCCGCGTACCCGCAGTAGAACCCGCGGATAAAGGACGCCGAAAGTAGCGGAATAATAGGTAATGGATGCTGGGAATGGTGGAGAGCCAGAAAAACGACTCCGGTGGACTGTGGAATAACGTCTAGAAAATTATGTAACAATGGACAAAGAGCGTAGAAGCTGATGGAATAGTAGAGAGGCGAATTAATAAAAATGTGCAGTGAAACTAGAACAGTCGAAACGATAGATTATGAACGCATCTGGAACAGTAGATGTAGCACAGTTGGTATAATAGATTAGCAAAATTAATGGATGCGCAAGATGGCACAATAGTAGAATAATAGATTATAGAAATTCTTGAATAATATTCAAGCGCATAGAGTAGAGGAAAATCAGACTATACGAATACAGAGAGAATGATAGATCACATACATATATTTTCAGCTAAAGGAGATAATACAATGTAGAATAATAGACGTAGCGAAAGCTAGAGTAACAGGCAGAAGGTGATAACAGAAAATCGGACAGTAGAATAATATATTACCAATGCAGAAGACGAGATAGAAGAATAGCTTCTCCGAGCGCGGTAAATCGTAGAATAACGAACAAAGGGGGAAGCCGGAACGATGGAATAGCGAATAAAGGGACGAGCAAATAGTAGAATAGTGGATAAAGGAACACTTTGCTCGATAGAAGCTCGGCATCTCTCAAAATGGACGGTCTCTCGCACCGGTAAGTCAGACTTCAGTGGTACAAGTGAATCATATCTGCGACCCGTTGCGATTCTCCGTTGCAGCCGATGTTCCGCTGCGCTCTTTTCTATCCGACGAAGAATGGAGGCCGACGATAGCATCGCCGGAGGTCTGTCTGTCCAGGCTGACGATCGCATCTCACCCGGTATCGTTCAGACGCAGTGGAACAAGTCAATCATATCACCGTTTCATTCTCTTGTTACCGATACGGCGATGCTTTAATCTGTTTGGGCTTTAACCGGACCCCGCCCCTCGGTTCTCCACCAGTTTTTATTTTTCTCTCTCTATATATATATACACGTCTTTCATTTCTCCACTCTCTCGATTCCACGGTTCCATTTCCATTTCCGCTTACGGACAGCCCTTAAGCGAACGAGCCATCCGATATTTGATATACACACACACACTCACGCAGAGAGATAGAGGAGGAGAGTCTCGAGTGTCCGGCCGGCAGGTCGAAATATTTGCAATTAGGTTCAACGTAGACGGTTCTCGGTGAGATTCGCGGGGACGTGAAGAGGGGGTGGGATCGAGGGGGTGAGTAAATCCGTCGGGGGAAAAAAGTGGGTAAACGGGCGGGGCCAGCGCGAGGAGGACGGGCTCGGGCACACCGTGCTGCTACGGTATGACGAACTTTTCGTTTAACTCGAGTAAATTAAGCTCGCTGCAGTGGCTAGAAACCACGGATTCCGTGCTTTGAGCTGTAATTAACCTTTCGAACGGCGGCCGGCCCGGACGACGGAGGAATGAAAGTAAGGCGCGTGTTCCCAGCGATACACACGGGCCACGATGCAGACAAAAACCAGTCGACGGTTCGTTATCGGCGACCCCCGGAGCTCTCGCGATTCCACGCGAATATCTTTCTGATACGTCCGCGAGCCGTCAACGGTAGATCGTCGACGGGCTTGAATATAGCGGGCCGAGGGGAGCAACGGTGTGTACGAGGTGACCTGAATTAATTCACGACGGTCGTTCAGTCGGGCTTTATCCACGCAGACGTCTTTCACCGTCGGGAAACGGGCTGCGATAAAATATGTCCAACTCTCGGGCAACAAGCGAAACCCTTCTTTGGCTGCTGACAGGGTCACCGAATCAGTGGAAATGAACAAAATTGACATGATACGCGTTGCAGGGAATCTCCTGGTAACCCTTGTGCGAATCAGCACTCGGGTGCCCAGTTTCAATTTTTTTCCAAAACCCAGTGGGTCGATTCTAAGGATTCTCCTTCTCCTTGAAATTCATATACCGAAACAAATGTTCAATTTAAGATTAAAATATAAAATGTGTCCGTGTAGCGGCAAGGCTATACTACTTTATAGCTGAGTGGTAAGAACAAGCGACAGCAGTCCGAAGCAATTAAATTTTATGTGTCATTAAATCCGTTCTCCCGCAGACAACCCAACGGTTGTCTGATTAAAGATACATTTATACTACTGAATTTCTCAGTGCCACGACTCAACGATTTCCTCCGCGATAATGTATTCCAAGACAGAACTTTTAGGGGGCCAAAAACTCTTATACAATAACAATTTGTCTTTCTCTCGCAACACGAAGCAAGCAACGCATACCGGGTGTTCTAAATCGATCAACAACGATCGTCAGTGTCTTTTATCGCAACGTATAAAAACATCAAAAATATAGCAAAGCCCTTCCATCACGTCTGATTAGATTTCCGGCAACGCAAACCCTCCAGAAAGGCGTGAAATTTAAAAATTTAATTTAAATTCCCAAAGAGGAAGTCGAGCGGGGTGAAGAGCCGTTATCGGGGGGAGAAGGGGTGGGGGTGGCTGGAGCGTTCTGCATTTTATCTCGCCTCGGATACAATGCAGTCCGGGTCTGCACCGGGGAGGGGGTTGCGGAATCGTCCGCGGCTATCGGAGCAGAATAAATTCGGGCCGCTCGACGCCGAAGAAGAAGAAGCGCGAGGTCTCGAACTCGCGCGCAACAAAGGAACGAAAAAGAGCGTCCGCTTCGGAGACAGTTGATAACAGAGAAAGAGAGAGAAAGAGAGAGAGAGAGAGAGAGAGAGAGAGAGAGAGTGCGAGAGCTCCTTGAAGCCTAGTGGAGAAAAAAGTCCGCTCGCCAGTCAGTTTCATACAACGTGTGTAAGATAATCGCGCCGGCATTGCGGTCTCCGTTGGGACACCGAGACTGAAAATATTTCGCGGTGGGAAGATCGAGGAGCAAAAACTTGGAGGGTCGAGATGTGCAGCGGAGACGAGCATGGACTGTATATCCGCCCGAGAGAGAGAGAGAGAGAGAGAGAGAGGCGGTCGTGTTTGAACGCGTGAACCTATTTATACAGCGCCCGCATCCAAAGGTAGCCGGGGATCACGTGCCTGGCACAGCCTGAAGCGAGACGCGGACGGATTGGGGTCGAAAGTCGTGTACTTAGCTTAATTAATAAAGCTCGCGGCCTGCACCGCGAGTACACCCCCGTTCCTTTTTTCACCCTCGCGTACACCCGCCCGCCCGAGCTGGAAACTGTCGCCACCATTGTTTTCCGCCGGTTCTTCAGCGTTACTCCGCGACCCCGTTACTCGTTCTTTTGTTTGTCCATTTATCTTGCAGCTTTTAACGGCGCGCGTTCCCTACCGTGACCGTCGCCTCGTGCCACCCCGTTCAAAGCCAGCCGATCGTGCTCTTCCGATTGTCTTCGGATCGACGCTCGATTGTCCGACGCTTGTTCCGAGCGATTCGAGCTCGATCTTCCGGGCGTTGATCGATATACCTCGAACACACGATGAAGTTTTCTCAGGCGTCAGAAAGCCGTTCGTAAAAGAAATATGCATGGAATTGTGTTCTGATATTGTCCCGGTTGACAGATCGAACGCAGCTTGCTGTAAGTAGTAGCAGATAGCTTTGGTCAGACGCTTGAGATTTTAGATTGTAGTTTAGCTTCAGTTTTGGGATTCTCTGAGACTATTTACGGTTAATATTGTGAACGTAATGATCGCTTTCGCATTGGAAGGTTATATTTAGAGCGCAGGTTTCATGCAAAATAAAATTTTTAATGTTGAATCGCAATTTCAACCCTTTGAGGACATACGGATAATTTCGAGAATAATGTGATATTGTGTAATGCAATCAAACGCAATGTGTTTTAACAACATTGCTGTTAATTCGTCTTTTCAATCATGACGATTGTGTTTGCGTAGTTTTTATTGCTGTACGTTTATTGACGCAGCGAGCATTTGTTTAGCGAGAGGATGCCATTGCAGAATTGACATGTTCCACCGAGAACCCTTCCATCAAAAACATCCAAATACTTCGCGTTTCGCGTCGAGATCTGTACAAATATTTGTGGACAGCAGTCCACGCCAGTAACGCGAAGTTTCAACCAGATTTTTAAAAGTTAATATCGACGACAATATATTAATTAAGCCGTCCGAATATCGGTATTGACTTCGTACCCTGCCTCCATTAAATAAATTGCCCCGATACCGTTGGATTTCTATTGTCGGTTGTTCGCCAGTCACGGTATTAAATTATTCATTCGGATACTCTTCGACAAATTTATTGACTCGGCCCGATCAAAATTATTCAAATGACCGCTATTTGTCGCCGGGGCGAATATTTCTCCCGGTGACCGGGGTCTCCTTAAGTGCGGGAAAATTTCGCAACGGACCCGCGAAAGCGATGTATCAAACCTACCCGATAAATCGCCAATCGATGTGACAAATCGCCGGCCGCGCCGAATGAACTATTATTTAAATTATCCAGCGCACCGCTGTAAATATAATCTTTCCGCCGGGAGAATTATTATGAGCAATTAATTTCCCACGGGAGCTGCGCGATAAATAAACGCCGCGGATAAAAAGCTCTAGCCGCGTGAGCTTTCGGGGGAGGAGGGCGAGGGGGTGGTGGTGGCGAAAAAATCGAGTGATTGGCCGATCGTGTACCGCTAGTGAAAACCTCGTAAAAACCGGGTCGGAGAAGCGTCAATCGCGGAATGTTTGGCTACCGGGTCCCGCGTCGATTTTTCGAGTGTACCGTAAACTCGATCGGCCCGGTTAAACGCGCGAAAGCGCGCGTAAATCGCGATCGTGCTCTCGGCCCTCTCGTCGACGAATCCGGGGGGTGGGGTGAAAAAAAGAAATACGAAACAACAATCGTGTGTCATCGGGTTCAATGAGGCCACCGTGTTTCCATTCGCCGGAAATTCTGCTGGCCGACAGCGTCCCGTTCCCGCGAGTCCTACACAAGATTTCCAAAAGACAATCGACAGAGAATTGGGAATTGAAAAGTGGCCATAGTGACGGCGGAGACAATGGCTGGGGATTTTGATTGGTAGATTCGAATCGTGATCGCGAAGCTGATAGGATACCCCTGACAGTTCGTGGATCAGCGCTTTCAGCGGCGATTCGAGCGTTCGCGTGACAGCTCGGCGATCCTGGACTCGAATATACCGTTCTATTAAATGTCTTTGGACGCTTGGTCAGATCACATTTTATTCTGCCCAGGATAACGAGTTAATTTTTTGTAGTTTGAATTGGTTTTAGTTTTTCAAATTTTTTGAAAATCGTGGACAAAGTAGACGTTTCTTTAATAATTAATCGCCGCGAAGTAGTCACGAAGAATTTTGATTGTTCTATTCGACAACAAAATATTTTCGTTACCAGCGTGCCGAGGATGGCGCAAGTCCCCCGTAAAAGTAACCCTAGCCCCCGGGGGGCGGGTAAATACGGGGCTTCATATAATTGGTAAGCGAATACGTCGAAGTATTCCAAAGTTACCCAACGGTGGCCATTCAGAATTCGGAATTTACAGAGCCAATTCAGATCCACTCCGATGTTCGGCTTCACGAACTTTCGGAACAACCGGATACTCCCCTGTAATAATAGTCTGCAAACTGGCTGTAATGCATACAGTAAATAAAGATCGGATTTCGATAATGGTCCCAGGTGTTTCGCGGTTTCCGTAGCCAGCGAACGTGCGGCGGCCGCGTCTGCCGAAAGCACGTTAAAGCGATCGCGGGCGCGCGCGTCGCGAGCTGTTTAAATATCCCGCGTTTGTCCGAGGCGTCCCGGTTCCCGAAGCTTTGGAAAATCCGGTCTCGCGGATATCCTTCGAACGTTATTAAGAATACGAGCGCACCGCGTCCACGTCCCTCGTTGTCGTCGTTTTCCTCCAGAAAGAGAGAGAGATAGAGGAGGAAAAAAACCTGCTCGCCTTTTTGCACCCCTCGGACCACCGAGATTCCCGTCGACATCGTTCCTCCTTTTTCCGCGGTTTTAAAGTCCTCGGCTACTTATCCGATCCGCAGAAGTTTCCCCGGAAACTTTCTCGAACACTTCCGCGTCGGAACCGAGAGAGAGAGAGAGAGAAAAAGAGACGAGCCCGGCACGCGATTTCGGACGGCCTGGAAAAAACCTCGGGCCAGACTGGTGGTTCGTCGTTTTCGAACGATCCAGGTCGAATCGTATCGGTTTTCGCGTCCCTCAAACCGACACACCGCCACCCCTTCGTGTAATTTGTAACCCGAGTTTCCCGGGGAAATTGAATCCGACCGTGGGTTAAGAATCGCGAAGAAGCTCCGTTATGACCGCCGGCGATCCTCGATATAATTCCGCGGCCCCCGGAAAGTTTGATGGAAATCAGTTGGCAGCAAGATCTCTGACGGAGAGCCCGAAGAAACTGCCGGGAACGTTTAACTGCTGGCGCTTTAGGCGCGCGGCTATCGAGAAATACCTGAATTTATATTAGGTTCACGAGGTAGAAGTTTTCCGGCGCTTTTTGGTTTTTCTTAATCGGCTGGTTTTTTTCGAAGAACTTCTACTGCGATCGATTAATTTTGTGACGTGTATTCGTCAATTTTCCGACAGCATTTGTTGTACGCTGTGGTCACCTATCTGTTAGAAATGTTCGATTAATGATGGGATTGTTTTACTGTACGAGTCAATCATCTACTCCCCTTGTGAACATTACACGTGGGAAGCAGGATGAGAACTATTGTAACATTCTCTTCCGATGGAAAGGAAACGTGTCTGATCAATGATACAAGCATACTGCTTCTCGCCACAGTAGTTAAAGTCAACGATATTCCCAGCCTCCAGTTCCAGGAGTCTAAAAATGAACACATCAAATCAGCAACCTGATGTCTTCCGATGAAAAAGTACGTCCGATCAGTAAAGCTTTATACCACTTCCTACATCAGTAGTAAAAGTCAACGATATTCCCCACCTTCAATTCTAGGAGTCTAAAAAATGAACACACCAAATCAGCAACCTGTTTTCTTCCGATGAAAAAGTACGTCCGATCAGTAAAGCTTTATACCACTTCCCACATCAGTAGTAAAAGTCAACGATATTCCCCACCTCCGATTCCAGGATTCTAAAAACACACACATCAAAAACCAAACCCGTTTTCCTCCGACGACAAAGTATGTCTGATCAGTAACAGTTTACACTACTTCCCACATCAGTGGTACAAGTCAACGACTCTTTCCAGCCGCAGTTTGTCCGCGGAAAGCCACAAATATTAAATCAGCGATCTCCCCGGTCGAAATGCGTCCGATCAACGAGAGTTACCGCTGCGGCGGTCTCGAACGCCTTGAGAACAAGACCAACTCGGCCCGAGGAGGAAAAACTTGCGGAGGGTCTCTCTGGGCTGAAACCTATTACCTCACTCCGATTAGATTGAATGGAACAGTCGGCCAAGTCCGGGAAACAATGAAGCGGCGCGCGCCGCTTCATTCTGTCGCCTGAAATATTCACGAAATTCGTTCCGTCCGGAAACAAGGCCCGGTTAATTGCTCGAGGTGCTCGATCAAAGAAATGTCCGCGGCGCGCGGCGGTTCTCTCTGCGCGGCTCAAACAATAAAGACCGCAGCGAGCCGAGCGCCGTTCAAACATTAGCAAGAGAGAAGGAGAGAGGAGGTGGGGGTATCTGCTAGGAAATTACGGAGATCGGCAAGAAAAAACGAAGAACGTGCACCGCGGGTCATCGGGGAAAACACGAAAGAGAGAGAAAGAGAGAGAGAGAGAGAGAGAGAGAGAGAGAGAGAGGCAAAGCTCGATAGAGGTTCGCGTGGGGTTGTCCAAAGGCGTTCGTGTGTTCGAGGATCTCGTCGGAGGTTGTCGGGTCTCGTTAGGAGATCTTCCGGCGAATGTTTGCTTTCCCAGGGGGCTGTGCGGTACGAATCGGCGAGAGCGTTTCGTACGAGGGCGCCGCGTGCCGTACCGCCGCTCATTATTGCCGGACCAGTTGAATCGCCGTTCGTTTTTGCCCCCTCGACCGAGACCGTGCAGAAAACGAATTCCCCGGCGAGCGATTCGCTCGATGGTCGGGAAAGATCGACCTATAGAGGGGTTGTTGTACGATCCCAGGGCAAGTTTAAACAACCGACGAGCGGGATCGACTGTGACGAGACCGGGTCGCCGGGCCGCGCCGCATCGCGCCGGTCGGGAGCGAAGAAAGAGAGCATCGGTTTGATTAAGAGTCCCGATCCACCGAGGAAAGGGGGATCGAGTGATGGAGAGTCTCGCTTATCTGGTGGACCAGCGGCGTGTCCAGGAGGGGAGGAACGGCTGATGGAGTATCCGCGGAAGATAGCGTGCAACCGCGGAGGGACATTAATTCACACAAGCAGACCCCGAGTACATCCCGTCGATTTTTTTTCCCCCGGAGAACCACGAAGAGGCGGGCTAGTGGGATTTCCGAGCAAAAAGGTCGTCCAAGGTTTTCTTCGTCACAGACCTTCGATGGATGCCGCGGCAGAAATTGTCATCAAAGTTCACTTAGCGCCGCGGCAAAGTCCTCCACAGCTGTAAAGGGATTTCGTTGGCTTTGATCACGCCGAGATATCGGCGCCGGAAAGTATTACACCCACTCCACCGCCATCCTTCTCTTCCAGACTCCCTCCGCCGTTCCCCTCCCCCCATCTGATACTAATTTACGGCGCGTTCCGATCGAGCCCGATGAAAGCGTCGAGGCGCCGCCACACTAAATTAAGAATCCTTGATCCTCGACCGTGCCCTGGCTCTCGAGTATTTCAATTTATTTCCCCCTACCCGCGTCGTAATTCCCTCGTCGTCGTCCTAGTCGTCGTAGTCGTCTCGTAGCTGAGACAGCGCTCAGTCTCCCGGCCAAGCATTATCTTCCAGAAGTGCCGAGGGGATTATCCCGGAGGATCCTTCTTATCTTCGATCTTTCTGTCGCGCTTGTCTGCCAGTCCACCGCTCATAGCTTCCTTCTTCCGGCACACCTCGTTCCGCCTCGTAATCCACGACGACCCCAATCGCGACACATTCCGCCGCGTTCCACTCTCACGCAATGACCCTTCCGATCCCAAGCTGATTCCGTGATTACTGGGAAAACCTGCGACCTTTCTCCTGAGCCCCGGTGTTTCCTCTGCCGTCGACTCTTTTCTACTTGCTACAACACTTCTAGAAAATATACTTGCGAAAATATTCGCAACTATACCGAATCACCACATTATAAGAATTTTCTTGCGTCGATGCTTCGTTTATCGTTGACTCGTTCTACTTAGAATCTTCTCGGAGCAACGTGAACACCGAACTATTAATTTTGCTGGTGAATGCAGAGCACAGATTAGGCGCACAAGTATCGTAATCATATTTTTATATTTTTGAATATTGTCGTTATTTAAAATTCCATACAGATGTTAATGAGTTACAAATTATTTCGCTCGTGTTTTATTTCTGTTAATTAGACCGTGACCGTTGTGCAAATTCGCACTCCACGAGATTCATTCGCACAAACGAGAATCATATAAAAGTTCGCCCCATCCGCGGAAGCTCTCATTAAGTCGAACGTAAACGAAGAACTTCATTAGATTTAGTTAGTGTATTCATTTTCTTGAATTTCACGCTCCCTTCGTTTCACCCTGGACTGTTTATAAAGCTTTTTCGGACGTTCCCATGAATATAAATTTATTAATTCGTCCAGCTTGTTTACACAACCCGTTATAAAATCGTATCAGGCTCATGAGAAAGCGAGAGAGAGAAAGAGAAAGAAACAGAGAGATTTCAAACAAGTTTCGAACATATTGATGTTTAACAAATACGAATGGTGTTTGGAAATTATTTTTCTCATGGCAATATTTAATATTCGAAATGAATGTTGACTGGCAATCAATTTGAAATTCTTATTTACCATAAGAAATTATTAATAATTAACTGCTTGGGCACAATTGAATTTGGAAATGAATTTCGATTTTTATATCAGAAGCTACGAACCCGAAGGACCAAATTCAGCAAGCAACGTCTAAATAAACCAATTTCGAATGCACCGAGGGGGTCAGATCGAGTAGCCGAGAATTTTTGCTAGCGGGAATCTTCGAAATTCAGGGTTGATGCTAAGATCCACCCCAAATGGTGAACGGCATGGGATCGACAGGCCCGTGATCCGTTCGATCTCCCGGCCAGGAACGTTGAAAAGCAGATCACCGTGTAACCGGAGGTAAAAGTGACTCCGCTACATCCATGGCCGACTTACTTCCCCCATAATACCCCTCCGGGAGGCAGTAAGTCGCGAACGTGATCCGCGGAAAACCGGCCCACCCCTTTTACGTGATTCCGGGAACTTTTCGGTCCTCGACGACTCCGGTTTTCGTATGTATTACATCGCCCCCGATGTAAACTACTTTAATCCGGGGGCTGGAGTCGGCTTTCGAGGGCAGGCTGCCGGATTTTTCCACGCTCGACACACCGCCCACACACACACACGCATCTTTCGTGGCTGCACACGAACGTCCCAAGGGGGTTGTGTCCCGATATTACGTTAAAACAACCCCTCGCTACGGTAATCTGATGAGGACACTCCGAGTCCGGGGATTGCTCCCCTTTTCGACGGTCCCCGTGGCTGGACAACACAACCCCGACACTCTGGACCGAGACATTTATGCCTGGACGAGGGAGAGGACGCGAAGGGATGTTTCACGGATTTTCTGCGAGGGTGAAAATGTCCCTTGTGTCACCCTCTGGGACTCCATGTTCTCCCACGAAGTCAAATCACAGATCTAATCCGACGATGTCTGATTCGAATACCTGATGTCTATCTGCTAAAGAACTTGCATGTACAGTGTCGATGCTGTTCTGTTATGCGAACTTCAAACCCTCTCTTTGCCGAGGTATGGTTTATACCGAGTGTCCTAGCATCGGTACTACAATTAAATTTTTTCATTAGAATACACATGTGATTCGATAGGAATCGTCTGTCCGTCTGATCATGACCGACCTATTCCACTTCCTGCATATACCAAAGCACGCGAACTGGATTTAAACTGGATTTTCTCAAATTGAAAAAATTTTTTTCTTTATTTTCGATTTTTTATTCATGTAGAATCAGCACCTCTCTTCGGCTGTATTACATGGAACACCCTGTATACAAAGCGTTAACAACGTGACCAAGAACGATTAAAAATGTATTTTCTGTCGTCCCCAGGCGGCCATAAGAAAACGGTGACTGTCACAGTAAATTTACAGTTCTGTAACCGGGTTTACGGCTCGATCGAGGCCGAACGAATCATTATTTTCGGCATTAACAGGTCCAATAGATCGGAATATGATCGCGCGGAGTTATCAATTCCGTCCGAGGAAGCGTTTCACCGTTACCCAGGATGATCTTTACGAGCTGTAAAGATCCGAGGTCTAGTTGTAAGTCACTGAACGAGTGGTATTAACCGGGCAAATTTATGTGTCCGTTTTCAGCCGAATGGATTCTGAAAAGCTGATCGAGCGACGATCGGTCCATGCGCGCGCGTGCGTCACTCGACCACACGTTATTTCTATGCGATTGAACGATCGTAAATATTGACAGTGGCGCGACGTAATCTGCTTCAGGCAGCTGGCCGGTGTAAACGGAGAGTCGGAAAATATGTATTACATTCTTCCCATTAGCCGGTCCGTTGAAATAGCAAACCAAACCCCCTCCCCCTCCGCTCCCCCGAATGGCCTGACTTTAATTTCAATCTGCGATTTTAATGGCGGCGAGCTGAACGACTAGTTCTCTATTCTAAACAGCAAATGTAAATGGCAATCGATTACCATATACCGGTAATTCGAGCAATCAATGAAAGAACGTCTGTCCGCGTAATACGAATCGCTTTCAAACTGTTTTCATTCTATCTCCGCAGTCGAACGATCTGAAAATTTAATTTACAGTTCGATCAGCGATTCAGAGATTCGAGCGCGACAAAAAGTGTGGATGCAGCGGAATTAGCGTAACTCGTTATAAAAGGTACAGTCACCCCGATGTCGATGGATTTTCCTTGTTAGTTGTCTCAGTGTGAACGGGACTTTTATAGTGGTGCGTGGAATTCGAAGGTAGAGTGATCATTATTATTATTGTTATTGTTATTACGTCAACTTTATTGCACAGAAGCTCGACGGGAGCGTTATGAAGCAACGTGCGCGCGATCTTGCACAAAGGCGCAGAGACGCAGTCATGGGGCTGTTTAAAACTCGACCCCGAAACTAAAGCTAACGCGCTAGACTCCGGTAGAACTAAATTACATTAAACTATGCCAGTGCATTTACATAGGATGTCGTGTGACTGACAGTCTTGAGCCACAGTCCGGGAGGTGGATGTGCTCCTACTAAAAATTAATCAAAAATGGTGCCGTTGAAAGTCGAAGTTTACAAAATCATTGCAATCGTATATTCGCGGGACGTCCGTAAGTAGAAGCGATCGTAAATGATCAGACACAATGTATCCTCGTCCATCCGTCAAGCGCCGGTGATTTTATAAAACCTTTGGCAGGAAAGAAAGAGGATTCCCAGTCAAGTGAATAGTGTTAGACGGGTTTCCCGTTTTCCGAGACACCCGGTATAGTTGGTTCGCGATAGTTCGTGTCCCGTGGAGATAAAGAATTTTCCCGGCAAGTAGACGTCTTAAAACGTGGATCGGAAGACTCGCAGCGATTCGGGCAGTGTGTTCTGGATCAGTCAGATTGAACGAGATAGCGGGGCGCAGTCATGCCGTCGAGAGGGAGCGAGAACTATCGATTGACGGGGAGAGGAACATGGTTTTATGCCGGCCGATCGTACGGCTGGCTCCGCGTACGTGCTATCTACTGAACAGATTCAAATGAAGTTTGCTTTTCAAATGGATTCCCCTCACTTGTATGGTGCACGCATAAAGTACATTTTCCCCCGAATGCATCTTGCGCGCACGCGTGACCGAGAGAAAGAGAGAGAGAGAGAGAGCACCGGTATGCTCGCGAGCCCAGCGAGATGGAATTCCAAGTATGCGGTGCGCGAGAATAAAAGCTTTTGCCCCGTTCATAGCTTCTCTCCTAGATCTATTGACCCGTTCCTGACGTCCTGATACACCGAGAGAAAGTCCCGCGACTTGTTCTCATCAGGATGGTGCAAAGATCAAAGAAAGAAAAAAAATCGATAGAAATTTGTGGTAATTATTTATAAAAAATGCGGAAATCTACAACATATTTCAATTTAATCGAAATCGGCGAGCTGTGCACCTCTTTGCAAATAATTACCGAAATCGGCCCACCCCAGCATATATGTAATAAGGCTGTCCAAGTACGATCCGATTTTTCCGAGCTCCGTGCCTTGACTGCGCGCGGAAGCCGCTCGGCAATCGAAAAGTCACGCGACCGCTATTGAACCATTCGTTGGCGAGGCAGTTGCGTGACTCCTCGACCCGCCTGTTAGCGCATCAAGCCGCGGCCGCCGCCTCGATCAGAAGTTCCCCGGCGCGTCCGAATTCGATTGGCCCCGCGTCCCTTTTGCCCCAACTTCCTCGAGGGATTCTGCTCGCGTGTCCGAGCCCGAAACCCAGGAAATCGCCGATCGGATCGATCGAGAGCTCGAAATCGCCGACCCTCCGAGACGACCCCGTGTATCCGTGACGCCGAAGAAACCGGGCCCCTCAGCAACGACAGGGTCGTTATTCCGCCAAGTCCAGATTTCCTCGGGGACCTCGTTAGAATCCGTTTTCCGCGCTCACGATCGCCTTTTGAGAGATTCCCGTGGACTTAACGGCTTTTTGCCAGTAGCACGGATCGATGACCGGTCAGCCGTGCTTCGAAATCCGCGAAACTAACCGCTTCTAGAGGCTGTCCAATTCTAATTAGACGGTTTCCGGTCCCCGGTCCTCGCGTCATGCAAGTCTCCATTCGGTCTTCGGATAAGTGGTACGAGTCGGCCATTAGTCAGTACGACGGTGGAAAAGACTCCGGAGCTTTTTGCCAGTGACACGGATCGATGATTACTCAGCCCCAAAATCTGAGAAGCTTTCGGGATTCTAGTTAGGCGATCGAGCGAACATTTTCGGGGGTCTTCGCGTCATTGAACTCTCTATTCAGTGGTTCTCCAAGTAGTTAGAGTCAGTCATTAGTCGGACGCGACGGAAAATCAATGAAGCAGTCGAGTGGATGCTCTCTTATTTCAATTCCTGAGGATCCTAGTAGTCTCTCCCGTGTTGCTTCCGCTGTGTAAAGCTGCAGTTTTGTGATTTCTGGAGTGGTATCGATCAACGGCTAGTCAGGCATCGGGACTGAAAGTGGGTGAAGTGGGTCTGGTCGAAAGATCTTGTTCTGGTATTTTGTGGACAGACGAGTCTCCTCGTGGAGTGTCGTCTCAGAGAGAGTAAGGAGCCTTCGCATTTTATGGTCGCGTAAGTAGAATCGATCGGCGATTAGTCGGACGCATAGGGGGAGGATCGTGTAAATTTCTGTACCGTCCCGTGCCGTCCCGTCCGGCGTCAGGGGCTGTTTTATTTCATTGTCCCGTGGAAATTCCCCGGGGTTCTGTTCGCCGTTAGCATATCCGGGCGACGCGACGCGACGTGACGAAGTGCCGATGAGCATTTTTCTTGGCGGGCGGGCCATTAAATTCCAGTTAGCCGGGGTGGGTCGCGTGTGCCGCGAGCAGACAAATGACAGGACGTATCGGGGGAGCGATAATGAAATAGCTATCTTCGCGTTTCGATCCACCATCTTGCCAGCATAGTGACCACTAATTTGCTGCATAACGAGGTCGTGACTGGCCCAATTAGCGTGGCTGATTGATAGAATCCGAAACTGAAGCAATTAAGCCGTCTGCGGAATTTCATGATTCCACCCGCCGCCACCCGCCCCACCCACTTCTCGCTGTCCCCCCCCCCTGCCCCCAGCCCTTTCGTCGCCTCTTATCCTTGTCCCTAAATCGATTTCGTTCGGGAGCCCACGGCCTCGGAAAGGAAATTGATACCTCCGCTAAATCAACCCCCAAGGGGGAAGGGGTTGCGGAGCCGGTTTTCTATCACGCGATACGCCCTCTCACGTGCGTCGAAATTGTAATGAGCCGGTTGCCTGAACTCGTTCGAACTTCGCGTCCCGCGAAACGCGATTTAACCGGCGTTCCCCACCCCTCTCCTCCATTCCCGCGACGCCACCCCCCTGGCATCACTCCCGGTCGCGTCCACGATTTACTACGCCTCGAATTAAACGCCACAGAGAATACAAATGATCGCAATCAAAGACCCCGCCCGCCCCCCTCCGTATTTACATTTTCCTTTTTATAGCTCGGCCGACGGAACCGGGAACGGAGGAAACCGTTTCGACACGAGAATCCCGTTCCCCGGCGGGAGTCACGCCAACACCGTGCAAAAGCGTAAAGAGCGTTTCTCAGTCAAAGACGCCTCTCGTCCGGACTGCGAAATCTCCAGATGTACCGTGAGCACACCGGCTCGAGAGGACGAGGAATAAAATTTCAGCCAAAGACGTTCGCAAGAGGGACGGTCAACCCGTCTCGTACAAAAGGGTAGTGTCTCGCGAGAAAGGAGAGAGGAGCTACAATTACGTTATTAAAATTCCCCGTTTAATATTTAATTTAATATCCGGCGCGACAGTCGACGCGACGCAACATACTTGAGATTGTATATCAAGTGGTCAAGTGTGACAATTATGTCAATTATGAGAATTATGTCAATTATGTCAAGTATGTCAAGAATGTAGTTAATCCTATCGAACGGGTAATACGAGCAAACGACACGAAATGAAGTAAACGATAGAGAAACGTTGTCCAATAATTTCTAGGAAAGTCAGTAGTATAGGTCGACGCTCGGTCGGACGCGGCTCGTTCGAACGGCGGTGTTTCGTGGGATCCGTGGCTGGGTTCGTTCGACGCGGGTTATCGAGGAATCATGACGAGCGAGTGTCGGGACCACGAAAACTGTTGTCGAAGAGTGACACGCGGCGCGGCGCCGTGGACGTGTCCGTGGTACAGCAGAAGGGGATCTCGATGAAGGGGTCCGCATCAATCACCGGCGTTGATTGTGAGGTTTTACCACTTAAACCGGCGCCGAATAACGGACGTTCACGGCATCAGCATTAATTTCCGTAACCACCGATCCTGCCGGAATACTAAGCGGACCGGGAACCAGTACGGGAGAGGGTTGCACGGGCGCGCCGCAAAATTCCCTCCGCCAACCACTTCCCCGCCTGGTCCCCGGCAAGCTGACAGAAAATAAATATCCCATCGATGGAAGAAGTCTCCGGGATAACGAGGAAAGGATGACGATCCATGGGGTGGGAAGCGAGAACCGATCGGGGGGCTGTGCTTGTATAATTTCGCGCTTAGTGGCCGAGCTACATCATTTGTTTAGATAACAGTCCTCCATGGTTACACGGGACATTATTCAGGAATATTCAGCAATATTGAAAGCAACTTGTTCGACCCTCCCGAAATACTTCCATGAAAGATAGGGTAGGATCGAGGGTTCGTCCATTTTTACTTCAAGCTTAACCCTCAGCACGAAAAAATTACTGTACCATTATACAAAATATTGTTTATATTATTAAGTAACGTAGGTATATAATCAATTACTATACATTTAAGTAGTATATGATGTATTACATCAATTTCATATCCATAAAATGAAGAAGAATAATATAGAATTGTTTATTGGTTGTTTAATTGATCGAACCGTAGCGCCAATAACACTGGAAATTTATTATTAACATTTTACGATCGATATAACGAAACATATTTAATAAATAATACAGAATATCACGAAAAAGAGAGAGAGAGAGTGAATTGATCATGGAGAAAAATAATATCAGAATAGACTGTGTATTCAATTGTTCGGCAGGTTGTTCCATTGACAGATCTAAATAAATACGGAAAAGTTAACGTTGCCAGTCGGGATTGGTCTTTGAGCAATGTCGAAGTAAAATTCTGGCGAGACTCGTTGTCTCTAGTCTGAACTCGGTAATTAATTGGAACGGAAAAGAACTACGCTTGCAGTCCTCGTTCTTCTAGGTTTCGTTTACTCGATATTTTAACATGAAATTACCGCTTAATCGTGAAAGTAACGTCGGGATCCATATATGACGAGAGTTGAATGGGGAACGGTATCCTCTTTGAAAAATATTCCGAGAAAAATTTAATACGGCGGAGAACGCGATGAATTTGCTGAACAGTGCGTTACGGCTTTAATTGCTCGGGCTCGTGTAATTAGGTTGGCTTTCTTCGGCGGGGTAACGTGGGACAGAAATCACGCGATCGTCACGCGCAGTTGCCGTTGTTAATTAAAACATGAATCGATCGAACGGATCCCCGGCCGTTGATCGAGCTTGCAGAAAATTTCTCGAGCGATCGACGAATGATTCGGTGGACGGAAACGACCACGGGTGTAATATTAAAACGATGAGGGGCGAGAGAGGGTGAGAATGACGATAAATTTTCGACCGCCGCGCCGTATCCAGCGAATGAATCGTCGAGGATATTCGACGCACGTTCCGTCGGGATAGGGAAATGTGAGAAGTGAGAAAATGTAAAGGGCGGAATAGAGGGGTTGAAAGGGGGATGAAAGGGGGAGAATAGAGGGAGTGAAGCGAGAGGCAGATAGCATTTAGAGTAAAGTTCGAAGCGACACAAATTAGCCTCCCCTCCCCGCCTCCCATCGGCGCAGTATTATTATCGGGTAATTAGCAACATTCTGCGGCGATTTATCGAATCGGGTTAAATAGGGACGTGCGCTGGGAATTAATGACGTCGATTTGAAAATCGAACGCTCGACCGGCCAGTAAGCACTTCGTTATCTAACCGGCCACGTGACGGGTGTACGTGATTCATTCCGTTCCCTCTTTTATTTATCCAACCCGCCTCGCCCCCCCCCCCCCCCCCCCCCGATTCACCCCCTTCATTTTCCGGTTCCGATCGGTAATCCATGAACATTGCAATTACAGAAACTGGCAGCATCTTCGCCCGGTGTACGCTCGGAATCGACCGATTCAGCTGCGGACGAGCTATAGAAATTGTCCGGAGGGCCACTCGCAATTAATTATGATAATTTCAGACAACATTACCGGGCCTCGTTGTCGTCGTGAGAATACATAGGATGCCGGAAAGGACGAAAAACAATATTGACGATTGTTAATTAATGTGTAAAATAATTAGACTAATGACGTTGTTAATGGCGTAGCGTAATTCAATCGATACTGATTTTATTATTAAGCAATCATTAACGATCGTTACGGTAACAGAGAACAATGCGAACATTTCCGGAATCCCTTGTGATAATAACCAGACAAGCTACGCGCTTCGAAATTAACAAAAAAAAATCATTAAAAAATTAAATCTTAATGGAAAAGGATGGAACTTCCCTGCGAGTCATAAGTCGCAAGTAGAAGCGGTCAGCGGTGCTCAGACAGTCGACTTCGGTTCTCAAATGTTCTCCCAGCAATTGGACATTGAACACGGCGATGACGATCGATTTGTTTTAAATTGTTCACGATCTACACTCGACCGGGGACACCGAGTATGCACCGAACGGTTAGCACGTGACACCGGGGGCGAGGTATCCGAGATAAATTGAACGGGACGAGGAATTTAATTCTCGACAACATACCGTCGCGGGCTGGTAGACGGGCACGGTCGTCGAGTATCCGCGTTTGCACTTCGGTGAATGGGCTGGAACGTCGGCGGCGGCGACGGCTTTCGACGGGTTTCTGAAATCTGGATTCGCAAGGAGGAGAGTAGCTTTCACGCGGATAAACAGCGGGGCTTGCGTGCGGAAAGAAAGCAGGCCTCGCCGTACGTGTTTCTCTCTCTCCGTCTGCGAGGAAGATTGATAAAGACGCGGGACCGGAAGAGCGAAAGAAAAAGGTGTAGCGAAGCGCGCGGAAGCGTGCGACGCTCAAGAGAAATAGGAATAGAAGGGTGCCGGGGAAACAGGGTTGAAAAGGAATCGTGAAAAGAGCGAGCCGACTGAAACGTATCCAGTGTCGGGGTGCTCTGTCACTTTGCAAGCCAGATCCACTTTTTCGAGGGTAGATATATAGACTTTGAGTGGGTGGGATACGGTCTGCATTAAGGTTTGAATAATTGGGAGACGCCGCGCGCCGCGCCGCGCCGCACCGCACCGCGGCCTCGTCGTCGGTCGAGGACTCTAATGCGGCCCCCGACGAAATTGAGCTTATATACGCAGACGGACGGACGGTCGGCCGGCCGAAATTGCATTTAAAGTTCCGTACGTTGTTTGAGGTTCACTTGAGGCTCCTAATATTTCTCGGGGGTAATTCCGTTAATTGCTTTATAAATTCGGACAGAGAGGGCACTCGTTCCGCGACGGTGTTCCCGGAAGAAGTGGCGCCGCGAGAGACCTGGTCCCAGCTCGCCGTTATTAGACCCAGCTCGATTCGATTCGGAGATCAAACAAGACCTCCATCTTTGCCGTCTACGACCGTGGATTCATACTTTCAGCGAAAAACCGGGTAGGGAGCTTTTATTGCAATATAGTGCCGCTATATTGACCTTGACCTCGAATTTTAAGGTCAACCGGTCGACAATTTTTTGTTGAGTTTTGACCCTCGCGTCGAGTAAAATAAGATGCAATAAAAATTGTTGACCTTCTGACCTTACTGTTCAAGGTAAAGGTCAATTTTGCGGCATCTTCCCTAGTTCAACCGAATCGTATGTGTGGAATCATCCTACGGTAGCCGCGACATATAATTTCTTTACAGCCTGTACAAGAAAAGCTCCTCTATTTTCGTCCGTCTGATTTACGATCGACTCGGCTGATTCATCATTTACTCGACCGCGTGCCTGATTTATGATTGACTGCACGGGTTGCCCGATTTGTAGCTGACTCTACCACTCGTCTGATTTATGCCCGGCTCTATCGCTTGTCTGATTTGTGGCTGAGCCTATCACTGGCGTGGGCGGTAATCGGTGGTCTTGGTCGACGCATAGTCGGACAGAATGAATGTGAAGGTTTCCGGTCGGAAGTAGAACTTCTCGCGGAGAACGGAAATACGGCGTAAATTATAAACACTCTGGAAAAATTCAATTATTTATCAGAACGTCTTCAGCCCGTGCAATACTACTTTCCGTAGGATATCCGCGAGCGAATGACGACGCCAGAGACCTATCCTGCGAAGGCGAAAACTCTAAACAGGGCTGCCTGGGAGCGGGAAAAGCTGACGGTGGTAGATCCGGTGTCGTCGAATTAAATGCAAACTGTTCCCCGTCAGTCCCCGGGAACGCTGGAAACGCGTACAGCACCGTGGAAAAAGGAGGGCGCACCAGAAAAAGGAGAGCCTCGGCGAATTTTTCGGAAATCTCGTCGGGGGTTGCGTCCCGCGCATAAACTGCGGAAGGGATCGACGTCGTCGACGATGCAGCCCGGTGAACGTGTATCGGAGCACCGGTGTCACGGCTCGCCGTCGAATCCCCGTCGTCTTGCGGCACCCGAAAATGGATAAACCCGGAGCGACGGGTTCGATCAGCACCGAGTGATTTACCACGAAGGACCTCGACCGGGCGCCGAAGCCTTTCGCAACGGTGCACAGCGCCAGTCCCCCGCACCTCCCCCTCCGCCCTACGTCGTTCACCCTGCTCGCGTATCCGACGCTTTACAGTCGACGAGGCTGGGAATAGGAGCCCGGGAAAAATTTTATTTTCCTACAGGGATAATCCTTTACCGAGGGAAAGAGAGTATCGCGTGTGGCCCCCTCTCGCGGGAGTTAGCGATGCTAAGCCAGGAGGAATAAAAGATTCAGAGCCATTGTGGCCCGCGAAAGAGGGCGACCCCTCCCCGAATAAAAATTCTATCGCGACGGAATGAGAACGCTGCGCGGGAGAGGGAGAGGGCGCAGGATCGGCTGTAATCAGATAAGTAAAATGGAATCGATCGAACCGAATAAGATCGTTCTCAGTCGGACGTATGAACCGGCAATATCTCCGGTGAAATAGGGATTAGGAAGCTCGAGCAGCTCGTCCTTGGAATAATGGGGAGGCTTCCCTGGGGAAGGCGAGAGGTATTGTTCTCGCTCCGGAGGACTCAGGGTAACAAATAACCCGCGGGGGTGGCGGAAATATCGGTCGAAAAACAATCGGCATACCCTGTGAGTCGTAGGAATATATAACAAGTAGATTTTTTTAAAAATAAATTGTTTTTCCTTTTTGTTTAAATAAATTCCACTTTTAAAACGAACAAACGAGATGGGAGTACGTGCACAAGTAGTATAGCCCGTCACTGATCGGGCGAGTGAGGTGAAACGAGCGAACAGTGAAGCAGGCAAGTAGAAAAGTCAACGATAGATCTGACAAATGGAAGACCTGATTAATAAGACAAACAGTGGAGTGCACCTGTACGTCAGACAAGTAGAAGGAAACGATTATTGACCGGCGAAGGTGTTGATCGCAAGAAGCATACACGCGAAATAGTCCGTCGTAGATCTAAGAAGGTGTCAGTTATCGAGCAGAAAGATCGAAGAGTCTACAGTAGATCCGACAAGTGGAAGAATCAATTATGAAGCAGCCGAGGGGAAAAGTCGGCGATAGATCAGGAAAATGAATGTCGATTGTGAGGCGGACAACTGGAAGAGTCGGTTACAGATAAGGGAACGGCAAACATGAGTAAACCGGATTGCATCGTCGTCTGACGAGAGGGATCCAGTGGCAACGTCGCACTTCGCTGGCTCCTGATACATTGTCAATAGACCCGTCGACAAGTAATGAGTTGCCGCGGAAGAATTTGACGGGATGTCGATAGGTGCGCGTTGCAAGAAGTATCAACGTCTTGACGGCTAACCGAGAGTGGTACCTCGGGGCGAATCTTCCTTCCGATATTTAGTTACCGTCGGGAAGAACGGTCACGTTTATTTGGTCGGAGAGGGGCCGCAGTTTGTTCGGCTAATTGCAGCTCAACCGAGAGGGAGAATCGTCCTACGAGGACCCGGTTGCTCGGCCGGGTTTCCGGTGTTTTAAATGTAAAATTGAGCCACCACCGGGCCACCCCCGCCTCCCCATGGAATTTAATTACAACGATCCGTCGTTACAGGGGGTGGAAGGACGAGAGAGAGAGAGAGAGAGGGGTGAGCACGGTTCGAAAAGCCTCTCGTATTTCGACAGGCTCGAGTGACCAGCGCGCCGATAGAAAGTCGATAACGGCCGGCAGACGATTCTGACTGGCGTCGCGCGAACGACGCGCCCTCCAATCATTTCTCGTCGCTTACAGAATCATCCCCTCTTTACTGACGCTCTCCCGCCCCCTCCGGCACAATTCCGCAAGTGCGGGGCCAGCGACAGATAAACTGTCCACGGTGAGCGATTTATGAGCCGGCTCTCGACTGCAAATTGCTTCAAATCGCGCGAATATTTGAGCCCACCCCGCCCTTATCAACGTCGGAGCGAAAGACTGGACGTGCGCACGGTGTAAACAGTGGCCTCGACGGTGCTCAGAACTGTTTCACGTAGATAAAACACCGCGCACGCTTCGCAAGCCGCGAGGGAAGTTTGCCTGTCTGACCGAAACACGACTGTGCCGCTTGCTGGTGAACGTGTAAACGCGCTGTCGTCAGATCTGAGTAAATTCATAGTGAAACCTTTTGTTTGTCTGAATTATAGCTGATTTTTTTACTTAAGTGGCTCGTAAGTCAACCCCCTGTGCGTCTGGCCTTTGGCTGATTTTTCTACTTAACCAGTTAACTCTGACGAAGTTTTCTACTTAACTTAGTTTATATTTGAACCTTCTGCTTGTCCGATCCATGACTGGTTTTTCCACTTAACTAGTGTACAATCTAGCCTGTTGCATCTCCAATTTATAATTGATCCTTTCTGTGATCGACTTTTTCGCACGGCTGATTTGCGATCGGCTCCCTCACTCGCCTGATCTATGCCAGGCTCTATCACTGATCCACGACCGCAGTTCCCGGTTCTTTGATGTTCTTCTCGCGATTCTCACGGACAAAGGCGATTAGTCTCGTTTCCACGGGGCGGGATGGGTGAAAAAGGTGGACGATCCCTCGTTTGTTAATCAAACAAAGCTCCCGGTCGATGTCTGACGTGAGCTTTTAAAGGACTCCGCTCGCCGATGACCACGGCAATTTTCTGTTTCGCCGGGTCAAAGAAAACGAGGCGACGCGACACGGCGCGACGCCGAGAGGAAGCCCGTTGAACATGTCCGCGAATTAGCCCCCGACCGTCGTCGGACACTTTGCGCACCGGTTACTTTCCCATTCCCTTTTCCCGCGGGCTTCCCGCCTTTTGCACGCTCGTTCGCCCCGTGAACGCGTCCCTCCGCCGCCGTCCTCGGCAGCCCGAGCTACATATCGCGTGCTTCCGTTCCTCCATTATTCATGACATTATTTTCCAGCTCGATAACGAACCCACCCGATCGACTCCGCAGGAATCCCGCGGACCGATAAGCCTGAAAAATTTACTCCTCGCTCCGGACGCAACCGCTATTTCCACGCGCCGCGCCACCGGCTTTCACCTTCTGGCGCCGTTGAAAAATTGCTCGTCTATTTTTTTTCTTTTTTTTTTTTGTTTTCGGCCACCGCGAGTTTCTGCCTCGCGGATGACGCTCCAAATTTCGCTGACCAATCGCTAACGCAGCGAAACGTTTGTACACTTGCATTGGACACTACCGCAACCACTGCTTGAGCTTTCAACATTCTTCTCGAGGAGTCTGCTTTTACAGGACAAAAACCAATTTTGAGAATTTGCTTTTTTAACGAAAGAAATGAAAAATCTGTTGAATTTATTACGCATGAACAGATGTTTTGTAATAATTTTTTTATGAAATGGCGGCGCTACAGCTCTGCCACGATAACCTATTTAAACAACGTTCCATAGATTCCTGTGAAATATAAAAAATACAGGAAAAATTTATTCCACGTTCCAAAAATTTCCTCGCGGTAAAATAAAGTGGAATTGTCGTTTTTATTGCATTTCGCGTATCGGGAAATTTCACGAATGCGACCGGATCTGCAGTCCGGTCATGCAGCGTGCGTTACAAACCAAAAACCGTCGTTTCTACGTGATTCAACGCATCGGAAATTAATTATGGGACTTTTTCGTATTACCGAACACACGGTTAACGTGTTCTCTCGTCGCTCGCCGTTTCAGCTCCCAGATACAGCGGATACATTTTCCGTTTCGCCCGGAAACGAAGCCAGATATGGAGCAATTTCATTTGCGAACTTTCGACCGGTTCATACTGCGTAACAGGTTATTTAAAAAAAAATTTGTTTCATTTTTATGGAACGCTATTACAAAGGCAAACAGAGTAACAAAATTTTTCCCGTTTTTCAATGACTTCTCGGGCGGTGTGCCAACTGGGACTTCGCTCAAAAAATTCAAGAGAATTTTTATCTACGTTCTATATTGCTTTTGTAATTGTTGAATTTTTCTTCCCCACCCGGCGAATCAAAAAACCATTTTACCATTCAGAATGCCTCGGATAAGGTTGCAAACGTTAAAGCATAAATGTAGCATTGAAATTAAAGTATCGCCGGTGTGGCACACGAACAGAGAATATTTATTTCGTTCGAAATATCTCGAGGAAAATATGTTTCAGCGTTTGCGTCTTTGAAATCGATATTACAGACACGATTTTACCTTATTGAGGATATTACTACATTCAGTAAATATCATTCGTATTATATTAATATAGATATTCTCTCACAAAATACAAAATAAGAATCATGTTCGATTTGCGCAGCTATCGATCCCTTTGGCATTGAACGTACTTTCCAATAATATCTATTGTCGTTTTCTTTGCTGGGATGATTACGATCGATCCTTTATTTGGATAGACCGCGTGTTTAATAATGAACATTCTGTACAATTCGCAGCTGAAAGTATTCGCAACTAATTAGCTTCGACATACTATACCGTAATTCCTTTTACGTCGATTACAAACGACCGAGAACAATCGAACAATATTTCCAGAAAAATGACAATGTAACGGAGTCGTTCAGTTCGAGTTTTCGCAGGACGTCAACCGAACCGATTCGCGGATCGATCGTGCAGTTACAGCGAGGCGGGTGCGGGTTCGAGCGGGCTGGGAACACGTCCCTCGGAGCGAGCAAGAGCGGAACGCATTGAAACACGATGGACAATAGCGAAAACTTACGATACACACCGGCTTAGTGAGCCCCCGAGCGGAAATCGGTGAAAAGCGTGCATCACGATGTAACATAACCCGAGGAAAAGGGAAAGAGACAGATAGGGAACGCTCTGAATGGAACGGGAAGAGAGACTGCCTTTTGCGCGAAGCTCGCCCCCGCGCGAGCTTTCTCCGTTTCGGATTAAAATCTGGAAGCGGGTCACGGTGACGAATTGAATTCGTTAAACATTTCTGCGAGAGATATTTAGCAAAGCCCCCCTCCCCCCCGATTCGTCGCGTTCAATTCTCCAACCCGCGCGATCGTCGACGCGACGGTTCAATCCGGCCGACGAGCGGAGTGCAACATCGCCACTCGTGCCGGCCCACAAACCCGAAAACACACCCGAAACCACATGTTTCGGATCGTGCAGGGAATCAGCGACTTTGCATCCCCTCCCCTCCCCGTCTATTCCCTCCCCACCCGCACCGCCATCCTCGCGCGATCCGAGAATAGGCGCGCTCTCGCAATTCGCGCGTGAAATCGAGCCCGCGAGATAGAATTCCAGCACACGGCAAGTTCTTTGTTCGAGAAACTCGATGCAGTCGATTCTATACGGTTGCTTTATTCTTGCGAGTCGCCGGAGACGTTGTCAGAATCCTGCTTGTCCCGGCGGCAGCGAAACAAACGAAAACTGTCGCCGGAGGAATTCGAGAAAAACTATGCACAGGATGTGCCCCGCGTAAATCGATCCGTTCGAACGTCTCCGAAATGATTTATGCAGCACCGGGAACATGTTTCCGCTTTGTAGATCGATGCGCGGAGGACGCGCGAAGGTCAATTGAATTTTTCTAAGTGGAACCACACTATTCTTTACCGTGCACGCGCAGGAAAATATTCGAACCTAGCGCGATTGATCCAAGAGCCGGGTCAACAACGTTGCGTAGAAAAAAAAAATTGGGAAAATTGCGCGACTTCAATTTCGTTTACCTTGAAACCGGAAACGGAACCCGGTCCCTCCGGCGCGATATTTCGCCGGGCGTCGTTTAAAAATTGTCTACTTGTTACCGCGTACGCGAGCCGTCCATTGGATCAGCGTGAAACGTCCGAAACAGTTCGGCCGGGCTGTTTCGAGGCCGAGCGCGTCGATCAAATCGCTCTGGCCGAGACTCGCGCAACGGTCAACTTTCCGGCGATTTTCCGCAGCGCGGCGCGGCGCGTCTACTCGCGCGTATAATTGAATTTTTAATACGCGAACGCCGAACGCCTGTCAGATTACTAACAATTGATTAATTCGAGCGAGACCCGTACCACGCCCCTGGTTCCCCTCCTGTCGCCCTCCCCCCTCTCGTCTACTCCACACGCCCCCGCAATCGTTTCCTTCTCGCGTCGAACGAAAAGCAGTGATCTCGGTGAACAATAGGCTGCTCTCGAATGGTTTGTTACCGACCAATTAATGAACCCTCGTTGCGCGGCGCGACGCGAGACCATGCCCGGATCTGTGTTAATTACTAGGAGCATTATTAACGCGTACTTCGAAATCGCTCGGTCTGCGTGCGCGTGTACGAGACGCGAGAACTCTCGCATGCGTATATTTAGAGGGTCCCGTTTATGCGAGTCCCTCTGTATTGTTTATTTGTCGGATCTCGGCCGCGATTGTAATTCTAACGGAGTTTCAATGTTATTCGGGCCGAGATTGAAATGAATATCATTGCGATGTAATAACAATATCGCGCGTGTTGCATTGAGCTTTAATTTCCTGCGCGCGGAGCCCTGTCCAACGTTTCGCCGAACGCCGAGGTGCTTGCGTAATCATCGCGCGGCACGGTTAATACGCCAGGACAATGGGATAAATTGAATTTTTCGAGGCAGCCAGTTCCCACGGGATTGCGGACGATGCGCGGACGCGTTTTCCCTTAAAAGAACACGCATGCCCGACGGGAGTTTTAATTTGCTAACGCAATCGAGGCGATGTTCCTTCGTAATTCGCGCGATTGTCATGCGTTAATTGAACGCGTCGATATCTGAACTCTCTGTCTCTGTCTCTCTCTCTCTCACTGCAATCTCGCTCGCACCGGCGATGACTGCATCGACGCGACGTCGGTTTGCAAATGCAGCCTCGGGGGTCTACGCGGTATTATTGTTTTTCCAATCAATTGGAAAAACGATAAATTTCGACGCGGGGACCGGCCGCCACCGGTTTGCTTTAAGGATTTCCATTTGGAGCTCGAACGTCCGCGGCCTGGCTTCGATTATTCGAACCGTGTATGTGCGGGGCTCGAGATTGCTTCCTCTGTTGTTCGAGACGTTGCTTTCTCTCTTCCTCTTTTCGTTTTGCTGCAGCCCGACACAGAGAGAAAGAGAGAGAGAGAGAAAGAGAGCTGTGTACAAATAGAAGGTAAAACAGAAAGTAAACCCGAAGGAGAAGAGAGCCAGAGTCTTGCTCGGGGAATAAGCTTTCGTTGCAATGTTTGCGGTCGCAAACAACAGAGTCCGGAGAGGATTTACCGGGGAATACACTTTTAATTGGCCGGCTGTCTAACTCTGTTAACAAGTTGCAAAATTGAACAGCAGCAAGGTCAACCCCCGAAAAGAAATGAAAACTGTTTACTCGAGATCTTGCTTGGCACTTGCAGCCGGAACTTTTCAGTTGGTCCCCTCTGTCCTCCCACGGTCTTACTTGAGCACGAGAGTCACGTGTAAAGGGTGACTAAAAACTTTCTCTATTCTACTCGGGCACGCCGCTTTTCCCTTGCACCGGTAAAATATAGTCACACCGGTCTCGTTCTACTTAATTGGAACGCAAATTTTTCACTCGCTTCATTTCACCACACGGTGACTCCTGCGGGAGGAAGGGTGAGCCAAGTAAAAATTTATTTAATCATTTCGATATGTAGCAAATAGTGCGTTGACATTCTTGATTTCACGTGATTTGTTCACTATTTCAAGTTGCACGTGTGTTCATTTTTCTGTTGTCTACTGGTAACTATTCTTTCGAAGAGAGACCTTGTCTGACTGCACACTGTACAATTCTACTTGAGAACAAAATTTGTTCGACTGTTCATAATTACACAGTACTGTCTACAGGTACATGCATTCATTATGTGATTCTATCTGACTTGTACCGATCAGTTTCAACTTATATCACTAGTTGCAACGAACAGATCAACTAAACTCGTATGTCCACAGAGATTTTACACTACTGCTTTCAGCAACTGACACTAACCCACCTCATCCGGCAGTATAAGGGCTTACGCTACAGTATTCATGACCTGACTGTCTCACGCGTCTGACTATGTATAATCCTATACTCCTGTTTTATACGATACCTCTCTAGTTTGACCATGTGCGGTCTTTTACCACAGCTCCCATCAGATTAATCTGTCTAACTTGTCTGAATACACGCAGCTCTATGTTTTAACTGGATAACTCTGCCTCGTCGTCTGTCTATACACTGTCTGCTACCTCTATTTGATAGGACATATCCCTGATCTGATAATATAAATATGTTACGATAAATGTGATAAATCCGGCCAGATAAATTAATAAAATAAATTAACAATTAACCAAGACCTATCCGGATGTAATCCAGGCCTAACCCGGACCAAATTTAGTGATGATTATATATGTAATTAATCTGAAGAGTATCTACAATTGCCGATTACTATATATAGTCATCACTAAATTTGGTCTGGCTTAGACCTGGGTTAGTTATGGTCGGTTAATTTGATAAATATTCAAGAATTTATTCACCGGAGTTATCACATTTACCGTGAGAGATATATATACTTATACTACTGTTTTAACTAGATAACTTTGTGAACTTGCGCCACTATTTTCTTGTACATCTCTTTTGCCTGACCACACGCGACCCTGTACTACTCTCTTCGTAAAACTACTGTAGATTTCATGCGAAATCGACTTCCCCGATCGGACGTAGCTTCTCACCACAGCTTCCGCCGGATGACTTCATCTTCCCCGACCAACTGCAGACACGTTCGCATCGCTGATTCTACAAAACGTCTATTCTGACCGCACACAGTCTTCCTCTACCGCCCCCCTACCCCAGACAAATCTGCCTAAGGCCTCTCGCCCATTCACTGTCTGATGCCACATCTCCGAGCAAATTAATCTACCCAACTCGTCCTGATGCAATGCAGACCTACGCCGGCCGCTTTGATCGGATTCCCGTTCCATCGTCCGACCAACAACGAACCTATTCTACTGGCAACCAGAATAGCTGCCTTTGACGGAGAACGCGTCGACTGAATTTCTACCGTATAGAATTCCCGGGCGAATCTCAGAAATCATGCTCGGAGCCCGGGCTACTCGTTTTCGGCAGAGGGGATCTTTAAAGAGCGCACGGTGCAACAACCATAGAGAAAAGGGCGGGGGAGGGAGAGGGGCGGAACAATGGCATCGAACGGCATCCAATCAGCCGTGATACGTCGTTAAACGACGCTGCCTTTGAGTAGAAATGAAAGCTCCAAAATCCCCCAGCCCGAGGGGGGGAGGGAGTCAGGCAACACAGTAGCCTTATGTATTCGTTCAAGTGGAAACTATGTATTTCGGGCGCATCGGTGAATCAATGGGCTTTTGATCACGCCGTTCCGATAATTGGTACCAGCTTCTGACTAGCTCGCACGTCTGGTTACCCAGGCTGGCAACGTTACAGGGCCCTCCCAGTTCCGTTGGCGAACGCGGCCTGGCCTGTCGATCGTCGGACACTTTGCGGCGCGACGGAATCGAACGTTTATCAATTTCCCGACGGACCGTTCCGAATCTGAATAACTCCGGGAACACACCGCGTCGCTGGCCCACTTCGGCAAACTCGATTACACTCGGCCGGAGACTCGGGAGAGCGCACCCGGCCCCGGTATCTGTTGCGAACAACGACACCGAAACGCGCCGTTTCACTCGGCCATCCGTTTAGAGCGGCGCGACGCGACGCGTGCACGCGCGGCGAACACCGCCACAACTTCCGCTCGCAAAATCTCATTTCTTTCGTAACCGTCGTAATCCGACGAATTCGAATTGGACACGCGAACATTGCACAGCACGGAATTATAAATTTATTCGATCATAAATGCGCGAAATCCCGCTGTCAAATTGTATAATGATCGTTCGGTGAGAATTTGTACATTACCGAAGTAACGAAACAAATTACGATGTCGATCATATAACGCCTTCGGATTTTTCCGATAATCGTGCGTCTCCTTGCGTCCCTGCTAATTAAACAAGCGCACGAACCGTGTCGAATACGTGCACGTGCACTCATTTAGTAGCCACGCTAAACGCCAAGTAAATATTGAACAATGAATAATACATGGATCCCCGGGATCAAGGGTGGGGCTTGCGCACTCGTTTAGTCGCGATATTAAAATGCAATTAAACATCGATGCGCATTTACGTGCTCGAATTACCGAGAAGCAATGTTACGTCCGGCCGGAATTTTCGTTCGCGGTGTAATTTATGCAGTGCGGAATATTTTAAACGATTATTTACTGACGCAGACACGACCCCGCCCCTGGCCTGTAATTAAGGCGCAGCATACATATGTTAATGCTTCAATCAAGGCCCTAACGTGAGGCGCATCTGTATCGGCATCAACTTATCTCACGGATAAACCGATAACAGATTGCTCCTGAATTAAACCATAAACTCGATTTATGTCGCTAGCGTTTTCTACTTAATTACAGTTCGTTAACTGGTTCAACTATAAAACTAGCGTGTTAATAATCCGGGCCTAATCACTGACACAGCCTGCAATAAATTCGTGTTTACACAGCGCTGGTATCTCGAAATTAATAAAATTTTTACTTTCCAATAAAAGTCGATAAGAGATTCTCGCTAACTTAACCGATAACGGATTGCGCCTGAATTAAACCATAAACTCGATTTATGTCGGCCGCGTTTCCTACTTTAAGTATGGTTCGTTAACTGGTTCTACTTGAACCTAGCGTGTTAATAATCCGGACCTAATCACTGACACAGCCTACAATACAATCTTGCTAACTTTCGCTGGCCAAACCTTGGCTCGGCGTGCAGCTTACGCATAACTGAGACCCAGCTTGTCCCTCCGCAAGCCCCAGCTAGACTCATTACAGCCCTAAATCGTCCATAATCTCGCTGTAGCTTAGACTTAGCGTCTCGACGAAGCGGATCTCGAGCCAGACAAAACGCTAGGTTTCTCACGTTCGAAAAACGAGCTTACCGAACGATTCTCCGCGGATGTCGGAAGAATATCTTCGGGTAAGCGAAAGGGTAGGATCGTCGGATAGGATCCCGTAAAAACGGAACGAGCGAATCATACATGCCGAGCGGAGACGGCGGGGGAGGGTGGCACGATGCATCCGTCGATCTGATACGTTACGATGATGCAACGAATCAACCGAATATAAATTCACAGTTACGGCGGAGAAGCGGCCGCGGGAGCTCACTGTGCAAACGTGATATAAACGCTGATTCTCCGTTGCGCGGTTCTTGCACGCGTAAATCTCACGATTTACGAGCATGGTTCCAACGTTCGGGAAAAAGATGGCTCGGCTGACTTGAGGGGCATACCCGACGTATGCATGTATTTCGCGTGGCCGTGTATCGTTGTTGTCCGCGGCGCTGGTCCACCGAGGAACAGGAATCCTAAAGGAATATCGAGAAGACGCCGCGCCGCGCGAGATCGTGGCCGGAATCGCGAGCACGATTCGTAGCCCGATGGCGCCATTGTCCCCGAGATTGGTTCGCAGAATGCTTAGATGGTAATACGTTCGATTTGTGTGTGTTTTCCAGACGACGAGAACTCGTCGGTGCACGGGATCGTGACCGAGGACGGCCTGTTCGACGGCACGATCTTTACGGCCTCGGACGAGATTTACATCGAGCCGGTCAGCAGATACGCGCCCCTCGTCTGCCATAAGCTCGACGGACAGGAACAGGACACCACCGACGCCATGCAACACCATACGATCGCGTACCGGGCCGCGGACGTTGACCCACCTCGCGTGAACGACCCCACATGCGCCAGCGAACGGCTCCGGGAGAACACCCTGAACGAACTGAGGTCTGTACATACATTTTCGATAAACTTGTGCTGTTTTTTTTTTTACAATTTATGAACAACTCGATGTAAAATTATCGAACGAGGAAAATTTCTACGGCACAAGACACGCTCAATTCACACGTACTTATGTATAAGAACACTTAAGCCTGGTGTAGTGACAGTCGACGCAAACTATAGCTATAATACTAAGACCGAAGCTCTTAAAAAATCGCAGCACATGAAGGCAAGCCTTGATATTAGGCTTGGCTGACTTGCACAATTTTTATTTTATATAAAGCATTAAACAGAGAAAATTAGAGCTGGTCGATTTCGGCAGCTAGACTGTTCTAGATTTGTATTAGTTTATGACGTTCGATACACCGTTCCGGAAATTCGGAGAGTTCTCACAGCTGTCTGATCAGACACAAACCAATACCACTCGCGCGCACACGTGTCCTATCGCAGACTTCATTTCAGTCAGCGAAAACCTGGGTCTTATCACTTGCTGAATTAGAAATGATACAATTCTATCGTAGTACCGATAAACTCTCGATTTTAAGCTCTTGCTCTTATTACTGTTCCGGTTCGATTCTCCTCAAACGATCACTATATCCTTTATTTTACTTGCATCGCCTTGCTCCACTTCCTTCGAGCAGAACAGACCGCCCCACTTGGTTTTATGATTTAGTCTGCCTTCGCCTGGTCTCGATTGTTTTCGAAACATGATAAACATGTGACTATTCCGAATTTTTACTTCCTCGCATGTGCCTTGTATGAACAGAGTCTTTTAATTGTACTTGTCTGATCAACGTGGACCTAATCTCCTTGTACAATCACAGTCTTTTAATTTGCTTTCGCCGACTAGGTTCGTTTTATTTACCTCGACTCCTTTCAATTACCAATGTAAGTAATCTGATGGTCACCTGATTGTTCTTGTCTGATCATGGTCATTTCGTCCCCCTTACGCGGTCATAAACATTTTATGCTCCCTATCTAATCATGGTCGTTCCGTTCTCCTTATCCGATCGTAAAGATTTTACTTGCCCTGTCTGATCGGAGTGTTCTGCTTCCCTACGTCCGGCCAATGTCGTCCTATTCTCCTTGGCTAATCGTAGTCCGTTAACTCCCTTTTGCGACCATGTTTCTGTCGTTTTCCCCAGCTGATATAAATGTAACTAGACTGCGGACCTTTTTGCAAAAATTAAATTTACGTTTGCAAAGGTGCACCAACGAGAAATTAATCAACGCATTTATTTCTCAGAATATAGATTAAAAATTGTTGTATTCAGCTTTAGAAGTAGCCGATACATGTTCGTAGCATTTTAAATTCAAAATTCAAAGATGAAATTGAGACATTTATTCACAAGTTTATTCAATAACGTGAGAACTTAACAATAAGTTACAATAACGTAAAAAAGTAGTGCAATGGGATGGAAAAATTGAATTAATACCGTCATTGTAAATAGTGATACAATACGATGGAAAATATGTTATTGAATAAATACATTAATTTTATCTTTGAATTTCAATTTAAAAACGCTACGGATTTTCGTTCCGACCCAATACCTTATTATCTTCCATCTTTACACTCCTATAAATTAGCTGTAAAATTGACTAAACGAAAAATTAATCGCATAAAGAGAGAGAGAGAGAGAGAGAGAGAAGAACGCATGCAAACTTTCTCTCCAACCCAATAACATCTGCTCTGCTAAATATATTTAATCGTTTGCCGCAAAAGCATCTGTACAACAATCAATAATCGCGAAATAAAAAATCTGGCATCGGTCATTTGACCGACGGTTCAGTGGTAAAAAATATTCGCCCGCGAAGCGCGCGGAATCTCGGCACGAACGTCTCACTCTCCTCGTCCGCTCAGTCTATTCGCACGCTCCTTGAGAACCCGCGACTGTCTGGGGTCCCCGTCCGATCAAAATCGCGCCTACCCCACTGGCGCCGACATCTTCGTCGGTCTGATAGCAGGCGGGCGGCTTCTACTCGGCCGACAAGAGTCCGCCGGTTCTACCTGTCCGATAAGCGAGTCTGCCTCTCCCCACTCTGTTCCGCGTCGCGTCGCGTCGGGTCGGGTCGGGTCGGGTCGGGTCGGTGTCACCGTGTCTTCGTGCGGGCTACCACGGTTGAAAAGAGGTCATCGGGTACCGGGCTATATGATACCGTCGCTTCGCGGCGCGGCGCGCAAAATTATACATAAGAGAGCCGAATTGATACTTGTATCGCGAGAGCGGGGCCAACGGTGCCGTTGCCGAGGACCGGGTCCGGTCGCCTGTATAATATCAGCTTGTTGCCCCGTAATACATTCAATATTCCCCGGGCCGGCGAAGTTAATATGAACCTATTCCGGTGGCCGTGCATCGACCGGTTTAATAGAATTTCAAATGGCACACCGGCTAGGCCGATGGGTTCGCGCTTTCCATTTTTATGCGACGCCGCACCCCCCTCCCCACGTCCTGTCTCGGATAACTTCCTGCGACAGAGAGAGAGAGAGAGAGAGAGGGCTTAGGGAAAAGCGGCTTAACAGAGATACCTGTCTATTAATCGCTGGAACGTCATCGTTCGAAGTTAACAGAATTAGTGGGGACACCGACGGTGACCGACGCCGCACCGTCCCGGTTCAAAGGGACTGCCACGGGGGAAACCGATGATTGTCGTGGGATATGCGCGACGGCACGCAGCCGCAATTAGAGAACACGGTCCGTGGCCCGGCTGATTTCGAACCATGGTTCTTGGCATCGATTAATGATAACGTTCGCCGTCGACGTAACCGGCACCGAGCGGCGCGGCGGCTCGGAGTTTTCGGCTGCTGTCCACACAAGCAAACCAGGGGATACATAAGAGAGAGAGAGGGGGAGGGCAGAAAGACCAGCAGTTGTTCCAATTACTCCCCGATCGAGATAAACAGTTCTCTACCGCGCTCGAGTTGGACATCGCTCGCTTAAACTTTCGGCCTTTTCGAACGAGCGAGCGATTCGAATGGCTGTCACGTGACCGGAATTTGCTTCCGTTCGTCATTCCCGCGGTTGGCCGCCGTCGTTGCGCACGTGCCACGAAAGATTTCTCCACTTTGTTCCTACCCGGCTCCGATTGAATTAACGTGTAAGCGGTCCCCACGATCGAAACTGAAATTTCCCAATGCCACCGCGACGCGACTAATAACATTTATTGAACGAGTAATCAGCCTGTTTGGAACTGCTACGTGATGCCGGACCCGTGTGTATGTGGCAGCCACACATGAACGTCAGGACAATGGACGGAGACTTTTGCGCACTCTATGGCCAGTCTGTTTAGAGTCATTGTTCTTTTCACTCGCGAAAACTTGGGAGAAATTATTATTATTGTACAATCTTGATGAGTGGCCTACCGTTTCCGAAAAAAAATACACAGAATAGAGTCGATGTGTGTCTGTTATGCGCTTTTGGATTCGTTCGAGTATCTCCTGTAGTCTCCGAGGAAAAAAATATATCAAAGTGGGTGAACTTCATCTACTGCTTGTACGTTTATGCTTGTTCTTGACCTCGATTCGCGACCACATTCCCCCGGTTACTCGCGATACAGTGTGCCCGCGACTTGCGGATGTTGGAAATCGGCTGGAGGGCAACGAAGGGTTAAATGAACACCGGGGAAGAGCCTATAAAAACCAGTGGGCGGCTGCACGGTTGCGTATAAAAGTCTCGTAAAACCGTAGCTACATGGTAACGGTATAAAAAGCCAGTTAAACGGGCCTCGCGAGTTCAGACGCAAAGTCTCTCTCGCGGCAGCATGCGGCGCGGCGGCGTCGGGGAGGGAAGGGCGAGCTAGGCTCGTGCTGAAAACGATTACGAAAGTAAATTGGTTTGCCGGGCTGTTACGTATTATTCGACATATGTCACCCCTTATCTACTGCCTCGCCTTGCCAGGCAACGATTTCTCCCCCATCCCTCGCCCCCCACACCCACCGATTTATCCACCGGGGCTGATCAGCTCACCGTGAAGGATTCACTGGGCCGAGCTGTAGTTTCCTCCGGACGCTTACCAGCGAAAAATCGTTTGCAGGACGAACAGGACGTGGAGTGGATATCTCGGGGACACAATGCGGCCGCTTTATCAACACCAGAACGAGGGGAAGTCCCGGCCGAAGCCCGGATTCTATCCGAAGGACGCGAGGAAGAAAGACCCCATGGCGAGCTCGCACAATTTGGAGCTACTCGACAGGTAAAATTGTATATCGATCTCCCCCGCGCCGCGCCGGACTGAAACCTAGTCGCCTGTATACATTTGAATCTCCCCCTAGGAAAAATCTACTACCGTCGCCGGAAAACTTTTCCCGAAATCCCCGACTTCCAGAACCTTTCGCAGATGCTTCCATCAATTTTCTATCGCGAAAACTCGAAGGAATATGCTCTTATCACAATTCTCCGAGCAATCAGTTCGACAACAGACTCTGAGGTTGACTCGTACCCCTTGCGAGCTTGAAATTACGTTCGCTTGATAATTCTTTCATTTGTATAGCAGTAACCAGTTTATTCTAGCAGTCTTCTGAACTTTTAAATTTGCCTGTCTGACTGCTGGTGGATTCACACTACTTGCCCGATCATATCCCTTTCATTCGTCGTTAAACACATGCATCAATTCAAGAGAACGTTGTACTGAATTTTTTAATTTCCTTGTCTAACTGCTCGTGGATGGCACTACTTGTCTGGCTATATATGGATTCACACCACTCGCAAGCTTGAAATTACGTTATCTTGATAAATCTGTCATTCATATAGCAGTAACCAGTTTATTTCAGCCGTCTACTTAGAAATTGAACTGTTCCGCTGGAAGTAAAGTCACTCCGTTCGCCCTGGTGAAAATTTAGATGTTTTCGCATGGTTTTACCATTTACACATTCCGTAACGAACCCATTCTACGCGTCAGCCGGAAAATCGAGGTGTCCCTCCGAAAACGGATCTGCTTCGCTTGTCAGACCGGGGTGAAACGCGTTCAATCATGCATTCCTGCTTCCGTAGTCCAGTTTCGAAATAGATCTGCTCCGCGTGCCGGAATATGAAATCATTCAGAAAATATTTCCGGTCGAAGATGATTCTATTCCACTTGACAGCCGTGCACAGACTATCGTATCTCCCACTCGTGGCACAGCTATCGCGGAATTAATTGAACTTTTCCCGTGGAAGGCCGGCACACGGTCGGAAGCTCTTAAAAACAAAAGGTTCTATAGCCTCTAAAAGCTTTACACGGTCGTTCATTCACGATCAGACTTTTTGCCCGGCGGAGTGTGCTCGCTCGTTCCTTTCGTCTTCCTCGGCCAGTTTAGCGCTTCCACTCCAGTTCCATTTACCTCATCCGGCTGAACACGTCGATGAAATATTCGAGCGCCGTCGAGTCGCTATCCTGGAAGAAAGTTGCGAGCCCGGTAAGAGAAGAGCGCAACGGTTACTTATCGTCTCGTCGATTCGCTCGGGATGTTTGCCGTGCGATGCTTGCGCTCCCATTTAAAAAGCATACCCGGTCCGCAAAGAGCGTGAAACAGTGAGAACCGGAATTAGGTTCTACGACCCAAAAACCCCGAAAATCTCGCTTTTAGTAGTCTGAGGATTTCTTTTATCTATGTGAAAAATGTACACATGCAACTTGAAAGAGTATCCAATAAAGAACTTTTTTTTTAATAATCGACCATACGATTTGCATTTTTTTTTTGTTTTTTGAAAGTTGGAACAACTTGTTTGCTACGTAACGTGAAAAAATTTTTTGCAAAAAATCACAATTGTAATTAAGAGAGACGTGAATTTTGCCGAGCTTTTCGCGATACCGGTGCACTGTGCGGCGGCCTGGCGCCGATGAAAACGTCAAAAAATGGAAAGCAAACGCCATTATCGCCGATCCAATTTAACGTTGCCTCGGCCGGCCTTATCGGCCGTTTCTCCCGTCGCGTCGGCTCTTGTCAAAGCGCCTTGATTTGTTGTTCGACCGCGAATCCTGTATCGACGGGGTCGACGCACCCACGTTCAGAAGAGACCAGCTAGATTTTCTATTTTTTTCCGTTCGCCAACCGTGAAGGCTCGAAAATCTAAATTGGACGCGCGCCGGCACACGTCGCCTTTGAAGCCGCCAGAAAATTTGGTTATTTCGCGCCCCGAAGCTCTCGCGGGGTTTAATTCGAAAAAATTTAATTTCTAGCGGGGGCTCGCCCGCAGAGGCGGCTGCGAGGCTCCGGGGGTGTAGGTGAGGGTTGCAACGGGGGCGTGGGAGGGGGACGGTTTCGCGCAGAGTGTTCCTGAAATGGAATAAACTGAAATATGCAATCGCGCGGTATCAGCGGAAATTCGTTTGAAGCGGAATAAAGTGAAACGCCCCGTTAAATTGACCGTGTCAACAGTTCTCCGTGGAAAACTTTGCCGCCTCTACCCTTGATCAAACACCGGCCCTTCCCGTGCACCACCGGGCCGGAATTGTTGAATAACAATTCCTTTTTGTCCGTCGTTTTTTCTCCGTCCAGGTTGTACAGAGCCAGGTACTCGCGGGTGCTTCGGAAACGGACATCGGTCGACCCGAAAAAAACCACGTGCATGCTCTACCTCCAGGCGGATCACACGTTCTTCGATCATTACAAGTCCGAGGAAGCCTGCATCGAGGTGATGACCCGCCACGTGCAACGCGTCAACTCCATCTACAGGTACACTGGTGAGTGAGAAATATTAATCTTCGTAGAAAAATTCAACGTCCTTGTGTCGCTCGCAGTAATATTCGTACGGCCTTGAAAATGTAAATTTTTTAACATCGGACCAGTTATTCAAAAAATCATCATCTTCTCCAGACTCTCCGAGTCTTAAGCGACTGTACATGATTCACACAGATCTACAACGCGTATTTGTTAAATTTTTTATGCACAGGGTGTTTCGCTTAAAACAGGCCACCTAAATAATATGAATACCAAAAAATGTGTGTATACGTGAGTGACCTTAAGAAAACCGTTAAAAAATTACCATTTATGAAGAAAAACGATTATTCCATCTGATTCATTTTTCGAAACACTTTTTGTACTTTCAGAGATAGAGAATATAGAAGTTTCGAAAGGGCAGCTTTTAGTGTTGTCAAAATTTTTCAAAATTTCTTTTGCACGTCATGCGGGTTAATTAGTTTCTCAACAAAATCCGAGTGATACGTTCCGATGTCTTTTGATAACCGTCTGAATATTATTGCGAGCGACTGTAACTCGGAGTCGTTGTCTTTCGGGATCGATGAATCAGTTACCGAGGGCAGGTTCGCGAACGCGATGACAGCCTGGAATACGAATGGAAAAGTCTCTAGAACGTTGCTGTATGTAGGGGGAATGGGCAACGTTCTTCCCTTCGGGTCGGGCTAACAAGTGCGCGTCTTCTGTCTCATTCCGCTGTAATAACTTCGCAAACCAATTAAAACTTTCCCCCGGACCTTCCAGTTAAACTAACTTTCTGCCAGCAGCGATCGGGGGAAATGAATGTTCCTTAGCCTTACTGCGGTTCCTTTCTGCTACGCGACCGATTAATGTCAGTTTCTGTGTCTGACGTTGACCGATTGATTCCGTGGAACTTCATCGCGTCCCGGCTCTACACACTACTAACGCGTTAACTTTGAACGATTGTTATCACCCGGTAGTAACGGAACGGATACGACGGATACACGCTGCTTCTTCCGGTTCTTCCGTTCGATCCTCCTTGGGAATCTAACGTTGAAACGCTTCATATTCGAACTTTCGCGAGTACGCGGGAGAACGTAAATTAAACTCTGTATGGTCGTTTCTGGTTGTCCGAATTGTGGCGGGTTCGTACTACTGGGACAAGAATTTAAGTGGTCAGGAGATTCAACTGGTTATGCATCGTCATTCTTCTTGGGTATAAACATACTTTATGAGTACACTTCCGCTCTTTATGCAAAATAAAAATTGTCCCCGTCAATTGTAATACATGATAAACAATAATCGTAGTAAATTGAAAATAATTTGTTGGTATTATTAAATTCTTTCTATCACTATATTTGGTTCGGAAGGGATCAATAAATTTTTGTTGGAAAACGGCCTATGTTCAAAGTGTTCTGACATGATGACAAAAAACGCCGTAGAATATTCGTTCTGGAATAATGTTGTTATTTTCAGATAATTGTATATTGCATAAATAGTTTGTTACGCGATTATTCGCACCGCCTGATTATTCGACACCACAAATCCCGAAACAGCACAGGGCATTTAAAGCATGGCCAACGGCGAGAGCCCTCGATCAAAATCCGCGTGTCTGACCAAGGCAGCAAGAAACTACTTGTCGCCGCAATACCTCGTCGCTCGACCAGTCCGAAGCGTTCCGTTCTTATCGGTTAATCGCAGAATCTGCAATCCATTTCGCTCGGGAATGGTGGGTAACGGGATGGCGGCGTGTACGTCCCGTCTGGCTATAGACCGGCATATTCCACTTGAATTCGTAGCTACACAACGGAAACCCTCGGACGACACATCCGCCGTTTAGTATCGGTCCCTCGTCACTCGGTCGGCTAACCGGGGGACAATCAGAGCCGTCGATCGTTCTGCGGAACGCGGACGGGGCGAAACACAGAGAACGCAGCGGGGAATCAACTAGAAGAGGACGAGTCGAGAGAGAGAGAGCGAGCGAGCAACGAGGGGAGACAAGGGAGCGGAAGTGAAATAGGAGGAGGGAGAAGAGGGAAAGCGTTCCCCGAAAATCTCATTTGGCAGGGCCAGGCGGACGCGGGCCGCGAATATTAAGTAAGAGAGTAGCGGCTCGACGAGGCCCGTGTGTTTCTCCTGTTCGAGCGTGCGGCGGTAGGGGTGGGGGGAGGCGGGTCTTTAAACGCTGCACCACCTGCCGTAACAACGAGCAAATATTTGTGTCTCGTGACTGAGCCGTGTTTAACGTAGCGTGACCGCGCGTACACGCCGGACCCCAGGCCACCAGTGCATTACTTAGAATTCCCTATCTCTTCCGTCGTGCGATTCGCGGATAAAGCCCGGTCTTCCGGCGACGTTTCCGCTCTCCCCTTCTACTACCCTACACGGTTCTCCTCGGACGAATATACTCGGGAGCCGGGACACGTCGAGCTTTCGGTACGATTATCGGGGCATCTCTACACGCGAGCATTTCGGATGACCGATCGACCACGCGCCCCCCTCCCTCCCACGGAAATGTTGGCCTGCCTTTGTCCCCGGATTAAACGGCATTAACTCTCTTCCCGCACCGATATGTACACGGCCCCCGTTCTCCTCCATGTGCCCCCTCGCAACCTCGTCGCAGCTAAACGCTCTTGTCTGACGAGAGATCCGGAATTGCTGCGATTAAGGCTCTCTCTCTCTCTCTCTGCATTGCAAAGTTGTGTCTGCTGATTGCTTCGCCTCGATTTCCCTACCGAGACAAGAGGTAGTCGCAGGAAGCGAGCTCCGGCGGCAGCCTGCGCGTGCGCCGGTTAAGTATTATGTTTAATCCCGCCGGATGACGAATTAAACGAAAGTTTCGTTGCCGTCAGGATGTACGCGAAACTACCGGCATGTTTAGGCGCGAGAAAAGAAAAATACGCGACTGCCTCTCGCCGAGACAGCGCAGGCGATGAACTCGCGCCGGGAACGCGCCGCTATCACGGCAATAATGCATTTTGATACGCGACGCAGCCCGCTCCCCTAACCCCGCCCCTCCTCTACCACCAGCGACCGTCTCGTGCGCGAAATTGCGTTCTTCTTATTGCCGCGCCGCAAAAACCCGCCGCGCGATAATGCTATCTCGTCGGTGATATCGGAGAGAGACCGCGCGCGCGAGCGTGCGGCCAACCACAACGTTAGTCATTACACGTGGGACGCTGACCGCCGCGTTTATGATCCTTATCCTGGCCCGAAGGCACGCGCGGGGGAAAAATAAAACAGCTGGTATAGAAAAGAGAAAAAAAAGGAAACTTTATTTCCGAGCGTCGTATCCGCGACAGCTGTCACGCGACGCGTTACCCCTCTATTTGTTTGCCGAGTAATTTTTTACGACATCGGCACGTGAACCACCGGGCCGCTCGTGCCACGCTGCCACTCCATCACGCGATGATAAACTCGAAATTATTTATTAAGATGAAAAGTCACCATGCGATCTTCGCCCGGTTGTTTATGGCGCCGGTCCCCTTCCGCGAGACGTCCCCGTCCCCGATTATTAAAAGACGTGCACGATTCTACTTGTCTGACTAAATTGTAGGGTTCTACTACTCGGTACAGCTCGCTCCAGCTGCGTGTCTGACCTTCCATCGACTCGTTCTACTTAGGAGGCAATCGTACGTCTCCCGTTATCAACCTTCTGGGGAATATTCGAATGAACCTGTCCGACCGTACATCTTTCTATTGCACTGCCCCAGGATGTAATCAGTGTTATTTCACTGTTTTCTCAGAGCATGTGGAGTTATAATTTTCTCAAGCTCATCTATGTAATCCGCTGCTACATTTCATACGTGCAATTTTGCACTATTTATTCTACAATGGAATAACTGTACGGCTGACCATAAATTCGCCTCGCACCACTCGCCTGAGCCACTGTATTATTCTACATTTAGCCTTAGCGTTTTAGCTGAATCTACCGATCTCAAAATGATGGAGGCTGTTCAAATTTGCCTATCCATGCACTTACCATTCGAGCTCGTTTGATAAACTTCAACTTTTTACTGCTTACTTCACTGCGAAGTAACTGTACGTCCGATCACAGATCGTACCGTACCACTTACCCGATTATGATCCCGGTTATTCCAGTTTTTACGTTATGGTTTTATCCGAGAAACCGATCGGAAAATTATGGGGATCGTTCGAATTACCCTATCCAACCACTTCACGTTCACCTGTTTGATAAAGCTCAATTTTTACTGCTTATTTTACCGTGAAGCTACCGCGCGTCTGACCCAAGACCATCTCGTACCACTCGCCTGATAATAAACAATGTCCGACCACTTTCCGTCGACGTTCGAGAAGTATATTCACTGCTATACCAGTCTCGTCATAATTATTTCAGCGAATCTTTCCATCGGAAAATTGTAGCGATCGTTTAAAATGAATTATCTAACAACAGATCGTTTCGATCAGCTTATCCAACAGAGTTCAACTTTGTGCTACTCGTTCTACTGTGCGGTAGATGCACGTCCGATCATAGATCGCTTCGTTCTACTTGCCTCACGCTAAAGAATGCTATTCCCAGTTCTTTGCTGTTATCTTATCTGAATCAGACGATCTCAACGTTGTGGATAATGTCCAAATATACCTGCCCGACTATAGAGCGCTCCGTTCCACTTGCCTGATGACAGACAGCGTTATACCATTTCTTATCATCGTTATACTATCTAAATCTACTGCTCTTCGTCATTACACACGTGTAACAGCTCACGAAAATATCCTACTGAATTTTTTTATTTCCCTGCCCGATTGCACGTCGACTAGCACTGCTTGTCCGACCATAAATGGGTTCACACTACTTGCTCGGCCATGTAAATTGTCGTATCCCTTTTCTTCGACATTGGACACGCGTATCAATCCACGAAAACTTTGTAGTGAATTTTTTAATTTCCCTAACCGACTGCTGAAGTACTACTTGTCTGACCACAGATGGGGTCACACTACTTGCCCGACCATATAAATTGTCATATCTCTTTTCCATGCTTTTGCAGCAGCAAACAAATTCACTAACAATCCGTAACAAATGTTTAAATTTTTCTTTCTGACCGCAGATCGGTCTCTCCAATTGTCAGACAAATGCCGAGCCCGCTCCACTTATTTCCCTGCGGTTTCAATTAATATTCCGCTTATCTTGGCGGAGACTGTCGCGGAATTTATTCGACAGACTGTCAATTTCAACGTGGTTCATTTGCTATAACCATGGATTTTAATTAAAGTTTGCATAGAAAGCCATTTATTTGCGCGGGTGGGGCAGGCATGAATCATGCAGGCACACGTCCTCGCGAGCATGTGTACAGGTACTTGGCCGTGTCAATACACACTCCCAGCATCGCTACCTTGAACTTGCGCTACAGCCTCCGGTAGTACTTCGCCCACTTCCGGTCGGTCTGTTTGCATTATGTAGCGCGGTGGCGAGGAACGCACTCGGTTTGAACTTGTACGAAGGCGGTTACCGATGTTTTCGTCGACGACGCCGCGACGCCGCACCGCGCCGCTCGCCGAGCTAATTAATGCGGCATTAAAGTTGGATACAATGGACTCGGCGTTAATTACCGGCGGCGCACGTATATTACACGGAAGATATGGATGTAACGACGCCGTCGCCGCCGCGCTGATGTTTGCGCACCCGGCAATCTTGAATCGTCGAGGCGGCGCGACGTCGCGAGACTTCAGTCACTTATGGAAACGGGTCTTGGGTGGAATGTCTCGCGGAGTAGTTCCCGGGCGGCTTTAATTCTTAATTGCCAACCCGCGCCGCAGCTCTACGCTCGCCGTAACCGTGTTCCAGTTATTATTCGGGACTTAAGAACCTTGGACAAGCACCACCACCGAGAAACCCAGCCGAATCCTTCGCCGAGCCAACGAGCGAAACCAGCCTGATCGCGCTCTAATGATAAATCGAGTAGTTAGCTCTTCAAGAACGTATCTCCCAGACCTAGACAACCATCGTTTCCAATCTCTAGTTATCTACACGTTGTACGGTTTAACCTTACTGCTAGCCCGCCGGTTTTATAGTGAAGGGATGGGGAGATTTTAGAAGTTTATTATTCTAAAGTTGCAACAATTATTGAAGAAGGATTTTACGCATTTATGACAATAATTAGTAGCTGTAATTTAAAACGGTAAAAACATTCGAAGAATTTTAATGTATTGTTATATTATGTGACCGGTGATTAATTCATAATTTTTAAAAGTCCACGGTACATAGCTGAAGATTTTTTAATGGATCCTCCAGCAACAACAACCATTGCAATTAAGATCCAACATGTCATCCCCATTAACGTCATTTAATAATTTGTTAAGAGTATAACGTAAAAATGTCTATTTCACTCCAGTTTGTTGCTATTCAGAAAAATTTTTATTTTCCATAAAAGTCCGCAGTCTGCTTATCACAGACACAGAAAAGGACGAAAGTGTGTAGCAATCTACCGCTACACAGTTTCTTCGGCTTTAACTTCTTCAGGGCTACGTCGATAAAGATTGAATCGTGTCTTCGTTGAAAAGGGAACGCAATGGAGAAGAAGAGTTCACGTGGCAGTTAGCGTGTAATGGGATCGAGCGAGGCGTATTTATAGGGGTGCACGGTAGGTGGTTTTTGCGTTTCGAAAAGTCACGAGATCACCGACGTAGAGCATAAATCCGTCGATGGGAAGGGATCGCGTTCGCGTGTCGCCCGGCCGTTTTTCCAGTTTCGATTGGTATTCCCGCGGAGAAGGTGTTTGATTAAATGCCCGCCGCCACGCGACGCGGTGGCCCGATCCGTTCGGGGATACGCTGATCACTAGGGGGAACCCCGAAAATTACTCGTCCGGAGGCCCAGTGATTTTCGTTATCAGCTATCGGCAGAGTAGTTGCTCTCAAATCCCAGGAATTCCGCGGCATCGACGCACGCGCTCCCCGAAAATAACTCCCTCGATCTCTCCGAATCTCGGAAACTCGACGTTTCGTGATTTCCGTTTTCCCCGGAAAATTATGATAACCTCCGGGAAACCAATAATCCTCCGCGAGAGAGACTGGTAAAATATAACCGGATGTCTCTTTTATGTTTCAGACTTCAATCAGGACGGCCAGCCGGACAACATAAGCTTCATGATAAAACGAGTCAAAGTGCACAGCGAGGCCGCGCTGAACGACTCGTCGTACAGGTTCACGGGTTCGTACGGTGTCGAGGAATTCCTGGAACTCTTCTCCGGTAAGTGAACTCCCGTGTTTTTTTCTTTTTTATCTCCGCTGATTATCCGGTTTCCCTCGGTTATGTGTATCGATCAGTGGCCGGCTATCTCGACGTTAACCTCACGAAACTGCCATTAAACGAACCATTCACTCCGCAATCGATGGGAACGTCTATATCCACTGGCCTGGCCAGTCACGGATCCATTCTCCTTTTTCAATCAGATATAAGCTCCGGTCTAATTACACAGAATTAGGAGATCGCCATCGCCGGCTTCGTGTCGAGGACATACGAGTTTGTCTACTCCGCGGCGATTCTACCCGACTCGTCTGATCAGTGACTGCCAATTCTACTTCCGTTTAAAGAGACACGAATAGAGTACCCGTTCGTGTTATTGTTGGTTTCAATCTATCTAATTGCCACGGTTTACCATTTCCCTGTGCATGTCCGACCAAAGTTTGTCCGTTCTACTTGTTGTCAGCAACTCGATTAATACGGTTAATGATAAAGCGATACTATTTGTTTTCATCACGGTAGACTCGATAGTATCGCGCGATGTCGGAAAGGACTAATAACAATTCTCTATTTGAACGACCGAAGCTAGCTTGTTCTGCTCGGCTTATCAACACAATCACGCACCAATTAGCTCCAATTATTCTTATCATTGTAGATTCAATTTAGCTCGCGATCGCAATTTTCCTTTGGTCGAACGATTAAAGGTATTCTACTTGGTTCTCACCAGAGATTCAATTAATACGAACCCAGATAAACCAATTCTGCTTGTGTCTGTAATGCTGATTTAATCGTATCCGGACCTATCTTTCGCAACCAATAACAAAGTCTGTTTGTAGATTCATTTAACATAGTCACAGACAAATCAATTCTGCTTGTTTATATATACACTATTGTGCAAAAGACAGAAGCACCCACTGTAATTATAAGATATAATAAGTATAATTAAAATCGGTTGTACGCACAAATGCTTTGTTAGATGTTTGTGTGCGTGAGTACACCTAGTAACAAACTTTTTCAAAACATACCGTGTTCTTATTTGATTCTTTACACTTTTCTGTTAAATATGGACCGGTGCTTCTATCTTTTGCACAGTAGCGTACATCTTAATTAAATTCCATCAGTCGTGTCTTCACCGATTGCTAATATCGCTCCACAGCCTGTCCGTTCAAAGATGGTTTATTCACCTTGACACTCGCCGAAGTCTCGAACAATACCATGCGAGTTCAATCGATTCTACTTGTTGCTATCGTTACAAACTCCGCTTCTACCTCTCCGATTACCACCGCGATTACTATCAGTTAACCTCCGTTGGTCCGACCATGGAGTCTGGCCTATTCCACTTGTTTCCCCGACGGCGATTCAATTAATACAATCCTGTAAGATAAACCAGCTCTGCTTGTTCCCGTTATTGCCGGTTTGATTCGAAATCTGTCGGATCTTATCCAACACGTCTGACCAGTGACTGACAGTACTACTCCAGGCTCGTTCTCGTTACCCGGTCCTGTCAACCAGCACTCGGGAATCGGTTCGACGAGAGTCGCAAACGCTCTCTTCGTTAACTCGGAGGCATCTCGCACGCCACTTTCGTTACCTAATACCGCGCTTAATAAGCGGCCAAGGGAGCGAGATTACAGGGATGAAAGCGGACACGCGATGCTGCACGAAACCCGCCGGTTTCCTTTGGGCTACGAGCGCGCCCGAACCTCCCAGTTAATCGTCTTTAGCTTCCTTTTCTTCGATTCCTTTCGCTCCCCGCCCTCGAAACCGCTCCCTCGAAACGTCGAACGGGAACCGTGGGCTCCAGCGCCTTTGATTTATAGACGGGATTTATGTTCCCTGCCACCTAGCTACGCGGAGGCTACATTCCCAGCAGCGTACCTTTGCAGGATTCGCCGAAGAAACCTCACCTGATCATCCGAATCACCCTAATTTTCCCTCGGAATTCGCCCCTACGACGAAACAGTTCTTCAAACGGCAGATAGATGAGATTGTACAGGGTGGTCCTTTCAAGTAAGGCTATCTCTTCGCGTTGTTAGTGCGATGCACGAAACATTGACATCTGGCAAGGATATTTTTTTCCCAAGGTCATTTTTTTCGGAGTTATCAAAGTTATCGGTGTTTTTTAGACATGACTACATTTTTTTTATTATATCGTGTAACTGATCGAACGATACATTCGGACATGTATAATAACGTGACCTTGAAATGACCTTGATCTTCTAAAATTAATGTGAACACTCCAGAAAAAATAACCTTGAAAAACTAGTAACATTTGCAAAGAATTCACCTTGCGATACCATTTATATTGCATTAAAAACATTTGTTACGTCATCACAAATAATAGATTGTCCATTTATGAGAAGAGAAGTATGCGAACCCATGCAGATCGTCGCGAAACGAAGCCGAAGTTCGGCGGGTACCAGATTAATTATTACCGAGTCACATCTCCAACGCTAATGAGTCGCGCGCAGATCAATGCGGTCCAAGTTCCGTGAGCTAGGGTTATTCAGGCCGCGGTGTAGCCTCCCTGCGAGGCTTCGTTCCTTCGGGCTGATTTAAGCCGGCACTTTGTCTCCGTCTGTCAATAGGCCCCTACACAGTTCCGCGGCCCATCGCTCCATGAATATTTCTCTGCCACTTTCAGCCAGCGCGCGCGAGAGCGCTAAGCTTCCGATCGCTCGATAGCCAATTAACACGTGCTCCGGTGCCTGACGGCGTCGACGGTGACAGTTGTGACCTGACTCGACAAGCGAATCCATAAATATCTGGCTACCAGCGATCGCCACTTTTTAAATGAATCGTCGGGAATCACTGGCCCGATTGATAAATGCTCTCTCGAACGCTTCACCGCCGACGCCGCGCCGTTGTCTACCGGCGGGCACTTTTCGAAAGTCTATCGTTCGCAGATCCCTTAACGAAGTTTTCGGTCTTAAACGTACACGAAAAAATTTTATTTATATTGGTTGGGCAAGAAAGTAACTACTTTTTTTTGTTTCAATAACTTCTGTTAAGGATATCATTTTTTTCTTTGTGATTTGATAATCAACATTTGATAATGAGATTGCGGAGTGGTTAAAATATTTAATTGATAAAAGTTCATTGTTTATATCAAAAATTGGGTTTTATTTCACCTTAAAGTACCGAAATTACTTTCTTGCCCACCCAATATATAATTCACACCTAAAGATATTAAATTTTCAGATCGAAGAAATTCGCGAAGAATTCGTCTTTTTGTCCGCCATTTCTGATTAATCAGCACGAATCCAAACAATATCGTTTTATCCTGATTGAACGTACAGTTTGCGCAAAATTGTATTTCAGATGCACTCGACGGGAAAGTGAACAAAATTGAATGGTTATTGACGTTCTACAGTGCATGCACAGCTTGCTTTATCAGTAAACAAAAAATTCCATATTTTCAAGCCAACCGCGATATTTGCATCAACCCCGGTATACAAATAATAACAAATAGAATTCGTGCATCCCATAATTAACTCGTATAGTTACGTCGATATATTAACACTAATATCATCAATAATTTCAAATAAACCATTAGCTAAACATCGCCCAGCACAGCTCAAACGTTAAGCGTTTGTAACATGTCCTATTTGCGGTCGCTCCAATACCCTATATTAAATCAATCTACAAAATTGCTCGTGTCTGACCATTCCTCGTCATTTCCACTTAAGGTCTCCAATCGCGAAATTGCATTTACTCGAATCCAACTGAATTCACGGGGCAACGAAACTGAATCGTCCATTATAATAAAAACCAGATCCAGTGGAAACGGACAGCAAAAGTCAGACAGACTGTAACTACGATGTTTTCGCTTGGAAAATCGTTGTTCGAGGCTAGAAATTCGCGTCCCGCGCGGGACGCCTAGATGATGTCGGCAGGTTAATGAATATTATAATAACACCGAATTAACGCGGTGCATAATCGATCGCTGTCAAAACGTTACAACGAATTACGTTCGGTACATCCGGCCGGGCGTGTTTGAGTTTACCCTGTCCGCGATAATTACAGAATTTTGGCCGTGCTATTTGCCAGGTGAGAGCAATAATTAATAAGCATGATAACGTGGTCACGCACGCTCGCGCTGTAATTACCCAATTGGAAGCAGAATTTTTTCTCGACCGCAACGGACAACATGCAGTAGTTTATCGTTCGCGCTATATCCGATCGAACCGGCCCTCGATCACTGGATCGACGTCTGTCGTCTGACAGATCTATTCTACTTATCGGATGGTAATGTATCGTTGCTATCTGATCAACGACCGAGCTATGCTACTTAATTGATGGCGTATCGAGCGGCGCACACGTGTCCGCACCAGCTCAGCCGGGTTCTGCCGAAGTGGATTCCATCGTTCCACGTTCCTGATCGTACAGCTAATTTTGCCGACCGCGGGAGACTGCTGCTTCTCATTGTCTGAATCTGGTCTCGGATTACCGTATTCATGCAGATTCTCCCGCGGCAGCTCTACTCAGCCGGCCTCCGTTCTACTTGTCTGACAAATCGCCGAGCGGCTTCACTGATTAGCGCAACCTTCCACGATTACGAAACGAATCAAAACGGTTCATCGTTTGTTGTTACTGCTCGATCGCGGCAACACGCGGTCGGAAGATCGGCGCGAACGATCATGCCGAACCAAGCACGATCGTATCACTGCGAAACTTTTCGCGCGACGCTCCGTCTCCGGCACGAAGCTTGCCCGATAATCTACTTTTCCGCGGGCGGCTCTTCACCGGCCCGGGAAACTGGATCCACGGAGATAAGTACAACAGCTCGTTACGAGAGATATCGAATATCGGAATACGAAGCTCGATAATTCCCGGCAAAGCCCCGGGGCCATTTCATTGGCACCGGTCTCTAGCTATATCATAGCCCAGCCACGGAAATTTCTCGTTTCCCCTTATACGGGGCCGAAATTAAAAAAAATATATATATACCGTGAAGCGAGAGGGCGAGGAAGGGAGAAGACCTGGCCTCTTTCCGCCGATGAAAAAGATAATAAAACTGCGGACGGGAAGGAGAGACTGTCTGGAGGTATCGATTGAAACCGCGATACCGTATCGAGGCTTCGATTACCCCACCGCCGTGCGGCTATGTTTTCCTAACTGATCCATAATTGCCTATTCCCTACGAATTCGCGGGATAGTAGGCAGAGTCACGCGATGGAAATTCTTTCGCGGAACGAACACACGTGAACGTTTTCCTGGAATGACGCAATTTCGCCGCCCCCCTTCGTTTTTCCTTTTTTTTTTTGCTGTTTTTAATTATGTCCGGCATTGCGTAGACGGGTTGACAAATTGGTTTTTGCCCGGCCTATTTATTGAATGGGTTTCTTGCGAAAGAGATTTTTTTTATTTTGAGAAAAATTGCCTTTTATTTATTTAATGAACTAAATGGCAGGTATATTGTTGCAAAAAAATTTCGACGCTGTGGAAAATTGGTTTCTACACAAGCTTAAACGGGGTTGCTGTGTATGGAAGACAAGATTTTAACGCTTTGAACATTGCTTGTGACTGTTCTTTTGGAAACGAGGTGATTTTATGGTTTATTAAAGTACAGATTAAATCGCAAAAGGTACGTTGTTGGATAAAAATCATGACAGTTTGAAAAATTGATTAGATCCATTCGTCCAAAAAAAATGAGGAAAAAGCGTGTAATCATGAAACCGGAATTTTTCAACCGCAGTGCTTTCCTCTGTATTAATGTAATAATGGGGCGATGTGATATTCATGACATGTTAAAATGAAATTCGCACCGGTCACGGCGGTGTTATTCGTAATGCTTGTGTGCGGCGTGTGCTACTAGCCAACGATATTTTATCAAGCCCAGAATTAAAGTTTTAAAAAAAGGCACGGCTCGCATTGTTCCGCCGCCAACATTGTTCTCTTCCTGCAATACTGTCCGGCAGATTTGGAACGGGGAAAAATGGAGAAAAAAAAATATTCCGTATTTAAACCGTTTGTCAATGTTTCCAAACAAACAGCGAAATATTGATTGGCAAATTGCGGATCTATCTGGCAAACTAATGTTTCCGATATCCGATCGATGGGAACATGGTGGGGTCGACTCTGGGCTTATTTACCTCGACAAACGTTTCACCAGCTGAAAAAGAGCATCGTATACCCTGTTTCCAATAACGCCTAACCGATAACATTCTTTTTCTAATTTTCTAACGAACCCAACGCGCCTATCACGCGGAGAATTGAAACTGCTCTCTCGAATAAAATGAAATACTTGGCACAAAGGTGGTAAATTTTCAATATGATTTCCCGGAGTTGCGCACAGAGAGATATATAGAGGCTCTCTGCTGTCTGTACGTTAATAAACAGGCGGCGGAAGGTGTCGATGAAAAAAAAAATCGGCCGGAAATAACGCGCACGAGGAACAATCGAGCAGGTGCGAGTGACTCGGAATTTCGACAGGGGTGGCGAGAGGGTAGTAGCGGCGTCCATAATGAATTGAAATCGAGGCAGCTGTTCTCATCCATCGAGCAAACTGTGGAACAGAGTCGCCGATGCGCCGTGCCGTGCCGCGCCGGCTCGTTTCATATTCCGCGAGCCCAGAATACACGGGCCGTGACGTGTATTTGCCGCGAGCGTCCAGTAACCAAATATGCCTCCTGAGACAAGCGCCGCTGGCAAACACGCAGCTCTCTCTCCTCTCTCTCTCTCTCTCTCCCTCTCTCGCTCTCTAGCGCTCTGCCCCGCAAAAAGACCGGGCTGGTGCATCGGGACTGCAAAAACCGCGGTAAGCATTGTGCAAAGAGGAAAAGCGTATTCCTCGTGGGCCATCGCGCTGTTAGAGAACGCCCAGGTTTCCCTGTTTCCGGTATCGATCCTGCGAACGGTGAAAACTTTCTTTCGGACTTTAAAACGGGGATTATATTAAACACCTGACTCCTATTTATTACCGCGGAAATGTATTCGGCCAATTTCTTTTGCTGCTGCCATTGGGCGACCTTGAATGACCTTCATAATTGGTCGTCGTGTAACGCTCTATCGATATCCGAATTGAAAAACATTACTGTTCGTAAGAACTGGGAAAAATGTGACATTCAGACGACCTTTTGAGACATTTTTTCGTATTTGTATAAATAACAACGTTGCTAGGAGATACCCTGTATACAGGGTGCGGCCGAATATCATGTGCAATCGGCAAGGACTGATTGAATTATATTAAAAAATAATATTAAAAAATTAAACTATATACTATATTAAACTTAACTTTCAAATAAGAAAGAAATATAGAACAAAATTGTTTCGTTTGAAAATGGAGCGAATACTCATGCTATTCGATAAGAGTCGTCCGACGCGTCTGATCATGACCGACCTATTCTACTTGCTACATATACTAGAGCACGCGAACCCGTCCAGTCTCTAAACTCGATTTTCTAGAAAACTGCCTGTTGTACATGTTATTCGGCCGCAGCCTGTATCTTATACAATCTTTAAAACCCAGCCTCGATAGCATCGTCAGCAGCTTCATCGTGTCCTCGCAAAAGAAGTCTTGATAATAACGAGGATAAGTTTAATCGAGCTCGAGAGAATCAACGAGGAACCTCGTTCGAATCGAATTTACTCACAATTCATTGTAACCACTATCAGTCTCGCCCTGCAAACCACCCTCAATTAGACTCAATGACCAATAAAATCGTCGGGCCCTTACATCGCCGGCGAAGTTCCACATAAAAATGGTAATTTCCTAGCTGGCAGCCGGGGGCTAGCGAACTTTATTAACACTATTCAAACGCAGTAATCCCCTATAAATTCCTTTGTCATCGAGGGGAAGATTCAGTGAATTCAATTAGAAAGGTTGCGCGTCCGTCGGCCGTTTTCTTTTTGCCTAGGGCGACGACGACGCGACGGCGCGGCAGGCAAATGCCGCTCGTTCCAAAGTCTTTAATTAATTTCGTTTTTAATTTCCCCATTGTCGTGGCCAGTATTTCACCTGGGGCCTTCCTCTGACGAGATAGTGTGGAAGAGGGGGGTTGAAATCGCGGCGGGGGATGGAACGGAGGGCGATGTCGGAATTCCCGGAGCCGCGACACGGCCGACGAACATCCTGCTGGATGTTGTCCTCGGCGAAAATAATAAATCAGCCGGCCCGAAACGTCCGGTAATTTAATTTCCGGTTGAACTTTTCTCTAACCGTGGCAAGTTCCCTCCGCTGGGGATCGGTGTCCAGCATAGCTCGAGTATATGAAACGAGATAGCCGCCAGAAATAGAGGGGGAGAGAGACAGAGAGAGAGAAAAAGGAAGAGGATAGGTGAACCCGGGGTTGAGGGACAAGGGATGAAGACTCCGGCTCGTTCCGGTCCCATTTCCACCCCTTTGTTCGCCATTTTTTGTTCTCAGAACTTTCTCGCGGCATTTTTGTCCTGCAAAAAGGAAAATGTAAAAAAGGAGGAAGCAGAAGAAGCGATGAATATTCCATGAACGTCGCATATGAATTTCAATGGGAGGGATTGTTTACGGACGTACGGTGTGTTCATCGAGTGTTCCGGGAAAGGTCGCCGCGCCGTGTTTCGCCCCTTTTCGGGATTATCATAACCTCGCCAATGCAAAAACCCTCTCCGCGCGTCACTCGATCAACAGAAAGAGAGAGAGAGGAAGGGTTTTCCCTGGTAATCCGCTGTAAATAGAAATTGTGCTACCAGCTGCGGATTCTTCATTCACCGCCACGCTCCCCGAGACGAATTCGCTGATCCTACGATATTTTTCTCATTCGGTTGGTAATTTTTCGCTGGAAAATTTATGAGTACGCGAAAGATGCTCGACTTCAGCTTCAGAAGAACATTAGTTGCTGCTCATTGGTGGAATTTCATCTGATCGATCCTCCGTTCGTCTCAACACGTTTTTACAGAGACGTGAATTAATCGGATAATGTGAATTAATTAGCTAGGAATTCTCTACACGCGACAGCGGGGTAATAAGTTCTCCGCATAAACGAACGTCAACTCGAACTCAATTTAATTAAGAAAATACGAAGCCGACAACTTCCTGAACAGTGCACAGTATTTATCAGATCGGCGGAGAGCCCATAAGAAACTCAAATAGAATCCCGAGGCTGCGTGCAAGCCGGAGAAAGGAAACGGATCAGATTAAACAAAAGTGTCGTAATCGCTGATAAACACTCGGCCCACCGCCTCCGTTCCGTTTATCGCAGGAATATTTTATTCTAGACGGTCGGATTGGATGAAAATTAGAAAAGTGACACACGCGACCGTTGCTGCTAAAACTTGGCCGCTATCGAATGGCAAGAATTGCCAGAAAAAGTACCCGAAAACGATTGCAGCACACGCTCGGACGTGGTCGTCTGTTTTCGAGAAATTAGATCGCCATACACTATTGTTAACCGAGCATTGTTATTATTGAACGTCAAATAAAAATTCCCCTATTTCTTTTAAGAGATTGAAAATTGCATAATGATGCGATCAAATTCTCCTAATTCCTCTACCGTTTCGAATTTCTTCCACTGATGTTTCAAATATTCTTTCAGAGGAGGACTACGACGCGTTCTGCTTGTCGTACATGTTCACCTATCGGGACTTCGAGAAGGGCACCCTGGGCCTCGCCTGGACAGGGGACCTGAAGAACGCCGGCGGTGTATGCGAGAAGAACGGGGTGAGTGTATTCCCGAAAATCCCAGGCCGCGTAATTATCGCTACGGCACCGTACGAATGACGCTTGTCCCGGCGTTGGAACTAACGCAGTTTCGGTCTTGCAGCACTACAGGGGTAGCATGAAATCGCTGAACACTGGTATAATCACCCTACTCAACTACGGGAAGCACGTACCACCGACGGTTTCTCACGTCACCCTCGCGCACGAGATCGGTCACAACTTCGGATCCCCGGTAAGTTCACGACAACGCCACCGAAATACGCGCGAAACGTTTTAGGGGCGGTTTCCCCGGAAGTTTTTCGCACGAACGTTCCTCTCGATTGCTCGAGATAGAGCTCGAGTAATCTCTAGAGCTGATTGCTGGGGAGCAATCTTCGCTCAACTTTTAAACGCACCATTTTTTCGTGCTCGTGGCTAAATGTCTTATTCGACGGTGGCAGGCGGTTTATTCCGGGTTTATACTGTAGAGAAATTTTTCGAGTATGAGAAACTGTGCCCGCGAAAATTGGTTTCGAGAAAACGTTTCAGAACGGACGATGCATTGCGGAAATGAAGCATATAAGAATATCATTCAATGTCGTACAATATCCTACAATGTCGTACAATGTCGTATAAATATACTACAATGTCGTACAAAATTGTGCAATGTCGTACAAAATTGTGCAATGTCATACAATGTCATAGAATGTCATACAATATCATACAATATTGTACAATGTCATACACGTACGACACACAATTTTGCCATAGTCCCTTGAGAATTTGTAAAATACAGTAAACGCTCTTTCGTTGTCCAAAGGCTGGGGGACTGAGTGGACAACGAACGTGGAAGGACATGCTTTTTGATTTATGTATGATTGCGTCTTATCTACCGCGCCGAACGAAACTTCAATGAAGAGCCGAACATAGAGAAGGACAGAATTAAATACGGATCGCATGTAATGCCAATTAAAAATGCTTTATTTTTCATTATTTTTTTATGGGACTTTCACTGGTTTGTTTCTGGCATTTTTCTGATTAGAACAAGCCCAAACACGATATAATTTGTCCCATATTTACTCTACATGTGAACTGTGCCGGCGACGGCGACTGTCCGCGTCTCTTTCTTTCCAATACGCTGTTCGTCGTTGCCTTCGAAACTTTCATCGTCGATAAAACCACTTAATACAGTTCAAGTTATATCGTGTTTGGTGTAATTTTAATCAGAAAAATTCCAGAAATAAGGTAGTGAAATAAACAAATAATGAAAATTAAGAGATTTGTAAAATCGATTCCTCGAGCCAATGTAGTGGAATGGGTAGGCACTGGACAACGAACGTGATGGAGATTTTGGACAACGAAAGAGAATTTACTGTACTGTGAAACAAGGTACGAGTAATAATCTGTAATTTGATGAAAGGTCTCGGAAAGGTTTCCGACTGTTGTAGAGTTACGACAAAAATTGGCGGTGTCTAGGTGGATCGAAACTCTGGGGGTGATCGACCGAACGATTGCGGCAGGAACGTTGCCGGTTGCCGTGGAGCAATAATTCAGTTTCCTTTTGAAACGCGCTAACGTTTTCTCTGTCTGTAAACGCGACAGCACGACCCGGACGAGTGTTCGCCGGGCGGCGAGGACGGAAACTTCATAATGTTCGCGAGAGCCACCAGCGGGGACAAGCGGAACAACAATCGCTTCAGCCCGTGCAGCCTGGTCTCCATAAATCCCGTTCTAAATGCCAAGGCCCGCTCGACCAAAGGCTGCTTCGCCGGTGAGTACCCAGTGCTTTCGGAATTTTAATTAGTTTCCAACGGGGTCAACGTCTGCGTACCCGCCACCGAGTCGTCACTCGCCTGACCCCAACGCCCGGAACTTCGATCGGCCGTTAACAAGATTACTCGTTGAATTATTTATACTTAAACGACGCCGCTAATCAGCGATCGACACGTGCTCCACCGCCGCTGCGCTGGTGAAACTGATCCCCTCGTCACCTGCGAACTCGCCAAATTAAACCTGACGATCTCAGCAGTTCTAGCCTCCCTCTGCGTCCGATCTTTTCTTGGCCTGGCGACCCCTGCTTTCCTCGTTCTTTCGTAATTATTCTGTGCTAATAAGAACGGAAAATTAACAGTGGTCCACTGATGCACAAGGGACTATCCGATTCACCGATGTTCCACTTAGACAGGGGGTTGTCGCAAAAATTAAATAACGTCAAAGGGGTCGCTCGGTTAAGTTGAATTATCTGTACCTAAATTGTTTAAGTATTCCACGTGCTCACCATCGAGCAGCCACTGTCTGTCACCAGCAGAACGAAAAACAAAATAAGATTCGAAGTAAAAATCTAAAGAAGTATTCGCTGTACCAATTGCATCTAAATGACGCGGATAATTGGCGATTGCCACGAGCTTAGCTACCATTCAGGGGGCAGATTGTCGCGCGTAAAATCACGGAGCTAAATTCGATCTGTATCTCGCAGTTTCCGCTCAGTCAATTTCTTTCGGTGTTGACGTTGACTCCGGATCCGAGAACGAGCCGAAGAAACTGGAAAACTTGTGGAATCATGGGGCCGGGGGTTCGGGAAAGCCAGTAGTCTGGTAAAAGCGAGGCGTTTCGAGAATTAAGGAGTCAGGGAACCGGCAGATTCGGAAGTTACGGAAACACGGTGCCCGCAAATTGGAAAATTAGGAATCCGAAGGTAATTAAGGATCCCGGATTGCCGAGAACTCGCGAAGTCGGAGCACTCGGTGGCCATTCGGCCCCTGGATGTATCGTTCTAGCGGACTTTTCTCTGCAACGCTGTGTTTTATATTCTCTTTCTACCCCCTTCTCTCTACTCGAGAAAGAGAGAGAGAGACTTCTCTGATCTGGACTTACAGCGTTAACAAATTTCGAAGTCTGGGGGGAAAAAGGAGAAGCGACAGGCGCGATATCGATGCTACGGAATGTCCATTGACCTAACTGCGACTCGTTGACAATTCTAATGGAGGACCGTGCGAAACTCGTTTCGGACAAGCAACGGCGCGCGCGAATGGCCGAACAAACGAGCGACGAGTCGGGCAAACATGAAACAGACAGGACTGGTTAATCGTCAATGACGCGATCCGTCCCTCCAGGTCACGGCGAGAGGAACAAAAGTCGTCGAATTTTCGCAAGACGGGCGCGCCGAGAATGTGTGTTCGATTGGAAACTTGTGGCGCGTTTTACGTAAAGAATACGACCAATGCATAAATAATCTGTCCATTAACGGGTTCCTTGAGTATTTTGCAAAAATCATTCGAGGAGGTCTTGGACGCAGCGCCGTAAATGTTCCCCTTTGCCTTTGACAAACATTGTTCGGGATATTTCGTAATTAAGTCGAGAATAAAGGAGCCGGTAGTCAAAGGAAGCGGCGTGACAAATAAATTCAGCAAGAGTTGATAAAAATTCTTTTTAGAAACGACAAGTCTATGGAAAAATATGTTCGCTGTATCTGCAGTCAACCTTTCATAAAAACGATCTTGAATTTTCATCGCTGCAACGTTTCGCCTCGGTTACATTTTCGAGTGCTTTTCTTTTTTTTGCACAAAATTATTCAAAAAGGCACGTTCTCGGATAAAGCCCAGTTTCCGCGGACGACGTTCAAAACATTCTGAATTAAATGAAAAACCGGAAATAATCGATTACGGTTCGATAAACATCCGTTCGAGGAAACATTTAGCACAGTATCGGGCGGCCAGCGTTTCCATTAAGAGTTGAGGAGGCTCGCACGATCGCGTGCAATTGCAGTTGCAGTTGCAGTTGCATCGCGCTTTATATTTCCTTCGGAATAACCGTTGAGGGACTGTCGAGCGTCGGTGTGGGTGTCTCGGTAACGAGCGGAGGCGGAAATTAAAATTCCGAGCGTGGCACGAGGCGTCTCTGTCACTCTTTAAACCGCTTACCGAGCGATTATAACGCGGTGAACGTTGCGCAACGCGCGGCGCGGTCGCTCGCAGCTGATTTTTAATCTGAATATCGGCTTGTTGATCGAAGCACGAGCAAAACTCGAGCCGAGAAAGCGGATCCGGATAGAGATTGCTGGTTGCGCAAAGGCGAGCCTGGGGTGAAGCCCCACCAAGGAACCGGAAGTTCCGCCGAGGAGGCACAGAAACCCGTGTAAAAACAGAACCGGAGCGGAATCGAGCGGAACGGAGCGAGCAGAGCGAGCCGAGGCCGCTCCCGCAATTGATTCCATTACGCAGCCGCGGCCGACTTGTTGAGCTTCATTAAATCCAGGATTTCATTAAGCTCGCGGCGAGTCAGGTTAACATTTATTCCGTCTAGTTTGCCTCTGTTACACGGCGGGCTCCTCCTTTCGGAATCTCTGCTATCGCGCGTCGACCAGTCACTCTCTCCAGAAACCGATCGATCCTCTCGCTCTCCGCCGGTCGCCTCTGTTTCAAATTTTACCCGAAATACTCTATCATGCTGTCCAACTTGCTACTCGCGCATCGTTCTCCGCATTTTTCAAGTCCCATCCGTTTTTTTATGGAATTCAGCGAATATCGTGGTCCCCCTATCCGTTCTTTTCTGATATTTTACATTCCGTCTGAATTTTTGTCGAGTCTCGGTTTATCCATTCGACATGAACGTTTCGTTTCGAGATCGATCTCCTCAAGGTTTTACACCGCATTCTAATACCGCGTGAACTCACGCGCGTACATTGTTTTTACTGAATTTCGCAGCGGTCAGTTTGTTTGTGCTCTGCAATTTGTCGGAATATTCGGTTTCGCGTAATTCTACATCCACAGATTTTATTATATGCATTTTTCGAGGCCGATTCAATTTTTCCGCTGGAATTCGACCGAATATGGGTCGTCCCGATTGATCCTCTTCTCAAATTTTATACTCTGTAGTCCGTAATCCTGTGTAAATTTAAACTCGTACATTGATTTTTGCATTTTGGTAGTCGAATTTCGTTATTACTGTTTCGCGTTTTTCAAGCTGGATCTCGAGTTTTTTTTTTGTTTTTCAGTAGAATTTTGCAATATTGTAATTCGCATTGAACTTTATAATACCGTGAGATTGTGTGCATTTTTCAAGTGCGATTCGTTTTAGTCGCTGATATCTTGTTAGCCAAGTTAAACTTTAATTATTGTAATCATTAATACTTAGCTCATTGACGAACTCACATGATTTTTAATTCGCTTATCGTCACAGCTCCATAGAAAATTGATTTAATCCATTTATAATGCGAGTATTTTTAAACCTGATCACAGTTGAAACGGATGGGTTAAAATTGTAGTAACAGACGATTTGATTGATATCGACTAAGGGTTGTAATTTAATCACGAATTCTACTGAATTCAGTTAAATAAATCAAGTAAATTACAGACGGAACCAATTTCAATGGGCTTCCGCTTCTATTAAAGTCCATCGGGATCCTTGATGGAGCATACATGATTTATTCCACTTTGTCGAAATTGCAGATGCAGATCTATATTTAAGCGAAAATCTGGTTCGGCTCAGCGGATTGAATTAGAGGGTATTTCGGTCTCTTTGTGAACAGATGATTGGTTACAAAATATGCAGTTCTTTTTTTTTTGTATAATTAATACTCAAAAAGTTCAAGAAAATTAGGGGAAACCGGGGAAATGGGGAAAATTTGAGGGAGAGAATACTGGAAGAAAAGGAGAGTGTGTGTAAAAATTGTCAAATGTTTTAAACACCATTTACTGGAAACGAAGTGTATTTCCTTTCGCGATTCGAATTTGTTGTTGCAGGTGACAAATGGAAGTTGAAAAAAAAATATTGTGGAATAATCGGTGCTGATGAAAACTGGTGACGAGGGGGTTGAGCAGGGAGAAAAGGGGGTGTAATGGTTGGAGCTCTGAGAGAGAGCGAGATTTAATAGCGATCGCTGATAGGTCGCGGCGGAGGCATCGTTGCGGCAGAAAAAGAACTAAGTAGATCAGGGGGTGTAGTGAAATGGAGAATCGATGTGTCCTCAGAGCCCCAAACTGCCATCTGCGGGAACGGAGTGGTGGAAGACGGCGAAGAGTGTGATTGCGGCTGGGAGGAGGACTGCAACGACCCTTGTTGCCACCCTCAACGACTCCATCATGCCCCTCACGAGATACCTTGTCGCCTTGCCGATGGCGCACTGTGCAGTCCCAGCCAGGTAAGTGGCCCTTTTCGTTCATTTGCTGACTGCCCGGAAACGCTCTGTCCCCCTTGGTGGATCGCGATTAACCGTGCGATTACTCGAACGACGGCGATTTCGCGTTCAGCCCCCGAGGTGATTCCGTGGCCCCGGAAAATACGGGCGAAATTAATCGATTCCGATCGTCGGCTCGAGGTCCCGAGCAGACCGTCCACCGAAACATTCATATTTTCCCAGCGAAGGAGCAGAGACCCGAATGCGTTACCGCCGAGCTCGTTTCGAATATCTCGGAAGGTTAATGTTCCGCGTAACGGAACGCGGATGTGGAATATCGATTGTCCCCGAGACAACGGGATCGTTATTGCCTTCTTCTCTCGCTTCTTTGGCACGTTATTGTTCCCCCTCCCCCTTTAATACGGCGGATCGTTCCGATATTTCTACGAGGTGTCAACTACGAAATTACCCGAAGCCAGAAGCGACGTGAACAATCTAACGATAAAGGGAAGATCGGAAGAATTTTCCGGCACGCGATATAACCGCGGGAATCTGTTTAATCGAATTATCGTGGAACGCGCGATCCGAAAATGGCTGATAAACTTCTCGGATAAATCACGCGTTAATCCTTTCGCCGCTCCCCTATCCCGGGTCGAGTGTTCAAGAGTCAATTTAGAGCGGGCCACAGCTGCTGAAAAATTTCGAGCGCCCTTCGTTACTACCCGCCACCTTAATTGCAATCCGAAAGTTTACTTTCAGCCGCGATTAAGCGCCAGTCTCGTTGCTGCGAACGGGTGTATAATGCTCGCGAGACTTTGGACGGTGTAAGGAAACTAGTTCGTAAAATGAATATTCCACGAATCCCCTCGAAGACAACCGGAGGGCGAGTCGGAAATGTTGACGAATTTCCACCGGAATCGTTCCGTCGAACGAAATCGGTTGATGGAACGGAGTAAACAGAAATCCGATATTAAAACGCGATCCGGAGTGATAAAGGATAATAGCAGCAATCGGGAGCTTTAATGGATCAATTATCGCCGACGGCATCGTTTCAAGCGTTCGCGAGGGAAGCCCTTCGAGCCGGTAGCTGGGACCGGAATGAAATCCGGAGAGCGCGGGCCGCGTCTGCGTCCGTTTGCGAACCCCTTACCTGTAACGTCGCTAATTAATAACGCAACTGCGCGCCGCCGGAGCGATGGCGCGGGAACGGCCATGTATTGGTGTTTATTAATGATACAGTAAAGCCGTAATTAAACGCTGAACGTGCAGTTACATGCGTACTGTTACCCGCGTGGTGTCGCGTCTCGTCGTGTCGCGTCGACGCTCGTCAGCTCGCGTTAATCCGACCGATGCCGCTCGTTTGTTCGACGGACGAGGTAACTTCGATACTCGACGGCAACGGCGAGGCACGGCGCGGCGTGCGTTGGATAATTAAACGGGGCCCCCGCCGATAATGAGTAGACGAACTCCTATGCCGCGGTCGAAATCGAGACGCCCCTCACGCTCATGCTACCAGAGCACCGTCACGCCGTGCAATGGTAATTTATGCGGCAGCGAACTTCGACGTTTCTCCGGCTGGTTGAACCAACGTGAACTTGGAATCGAACCCACCCCCTCTCCTCCCCGTCATCCCTCTCCGCCGCTCGGAGCAGGCCACGGTACACGGATAGATTTACCATCGAAAGGGACGCCGCGTCACGTTTCCGTGGGCCATCGATCCACTCGAGAAGCCCATTGATCCCCGTAGCGCAGCCTGCGGTCGGGAACAGTCGAGCTCGAAATTGTAATTCAGCCGAGATGCCGTTGATGAGACCGAGGCTAATGACAACTACGCCGCGTAAGTGTTAATAAAAGCGTGCCTGAACTGTTGCGAGAGATTGCATCTGGTATCGGTTGCCGAGAGGTTATCGGACTTCGGTTTGCAGAAAAGTCGAGAACGAAGTAGAGTTGTCGAGAAGAATCTTTGGGGGAGCGAGTAGAGCCTTTAAGTGCCGTCAGGACAGATTAGGGTTCGAATCCCGAAGACACCCAGTGACCTTTTTTCTTCGGAATATTCACCTGTGATTAATGGTGGGGATCCATGGAAACATAAATTCGATAACGAAAGACATAATTAAAAAGATCCAGAAATCGTTTCATGGTTGGAGGGAAATCGAATAGATAATTCTTTGAGTGGTTAATAAAAATCCTGAAAGAAAGAAATTTCGAAATATTCACACTTTGACTGCCAAACTAGAAACCTAAAAAATTCCATCAAATCAATGTAGGTTATTTAATGAAATAAAAATTGAAAAAAATTATATGTATGACATGGAGTAGTCCTCCAATTTTCTGGCATTTTACAGATCCTAATAAAATTTGGTACGATTAATATATTAGCGTAAAAATTCATTTTAAAACTTGGACAAATAGTTCCGTCACCCACATATGGGTGACATGGCAGTCAACGTGTTAATGCTTAAATGCAAGAGCGGTGGAGGAAATGTAGGGTAAGTGTGGGGAAAGTGAGGGAAATGTAGGAAGAGTTGAGGGACTTTCTAGGGAAAGTGAGGGATATTCTAGGGAAATCCCAACACGAAAGAAGGACCCAGAGAAAACAGGAAAAAATTTCTCAAAGAAAAGAAATAACATACTAAGCTTTTCGGGGGTTAGAAGGAGATTTCTGTGGAAAAGGAGGTTGGGAAAACTCCGGGAAAATCCTTCGAATGTTCAACGTCTAAAAAATAGACGAAAGCGTCGTCAGGAATGTTCCACATTAAACAGCGCTAAGTACCGTTGAAGTAGAGAACGGAGTGGAGAAAAATCCGAGCCGGCGAGAGAGAGAAATGGTACAGGCTAACGGCCTGGAAAACAGTTGCAGAGGAAAAAGGGGAGGGGGGAAGCAGCAGCCGGACCCGAAGAAAACGGTCAAGATTATGTGAAACGCAACTGGAACGAGGGTTCAATTTCTGGGCATGAATGACGCTGGGTTTCGCCGCGAGCACCAACGTAAAACGAGCACTTTCGCCGGCGCGGCGCCGCGAGTGTTGTTTTCCTAGCAGAGAGAGAGAGAGATGCAGAGAGAGATAGCATTATGGACTGTAAGCAATCTCGTACACGTACGATTCTTGTCGGTCGAAGGAAACTTCTTGGTCACGGACGACCACGGAGATGGCTTGGAAGTCTCGAATTAGTTTTCAGGTGTGTTCGTGGGGATCCGAGGCGAGTGAGAGAGAGAGAGAAGCTAATTTCCAGATACGCGCGCCGCAGTGTTATCGTCGACGACGTGGCAAACAAACGGTCGGAGGGAATAGGCAGGCGGCAGAGGAGCAGCAGGTTTGCCGGTGTGCAGGGAGGACGAGTTTAATTTCCAATGTTAGTCTCCGCCGTGTGTTCTCCAGCCTCTCCGCGACTGTTTTCCCCGTAAAATGGGAACTAATTAATCAAATCGGAATCGAGGCGAAGCACCAGACAGTGGGGCGCGAATGGGGAACTCCGGCCAGCTAAAAACAATTAATCTCGTTAAATCGTAGCCGTGCAGCACGGAGGCGAAACCGTTCGATCGTTCCTTCGAATTCAGTCGGTAGTGGGCCGGAGGGTGTGGGGTCCACTGACCTTTTCTCCCTTTTTTGCTCGCTTCATCCGCCAGTCAGCGGTTCGCGTCGTTCAACGACGGCGATGTCTTTTTCCAGGGACCGCTTACGGCGTGCGACCGAACACGCGAAATTGGCGAGCTCCGGGGGCCGGTAGAACGGCTGTTAAACGAGTTTTTCCATCACGTTTGGTGAGAGGGGTAGGGGAAGAAGAATTACAGCGGTATTGTTCCGGCGCGGTTACAATCGCCGCAATTCCGACCGTCCTTCCGCGTCACGCTCCCTAATTATGTCGCCGCGGGCGCACTGAATGGAGTGCAATTATGAAACCATTTTCATTTCGACGGGTTCAATCGTTCGCTCTCGCTCGATCTTCGCCGCAATTTTCCCCGGGCGTCGACCGACGCGGCGTGTTCAATTACCAAAAATCCGGCGAAAAAGCTGGCTCCACTCGAATCCGTCCGTTTCTGTCAGAAGCACAGTCACTTTCCTTCGCGTTATCGGGGCCGACAGTTCGCGGCTGATAAAAGAAAGCCGAGAGAGGAATAAACGTTGAAAGGCGTGGCGGGTACGATCGCGACCAAGACCGATAGAGGCGTGGGAGGATGGGGGCGTTAACGCGTTGAAGAAAAAAGAAAATAGAGGAAAGGGATGGGGAGAAAACGGCGCGGCGGTGGAACGAAGGCTCGCGGAAGTCGATGCATTAGGTGCATCGCGGAAGAAAAGTGCCGGATGCAAAACACGTAGAACCCGGTTGCAGCGAACGCCGCCGCCGCCGCGACGCGACGTAGACGAATGAGCGACCTCTTTTGGGACCCGTGTTTGCTCCTCGGTTGAAAGAAACGCGGAGAGCAATAAACAAGGTTGGAGGGGGGCTCGCAGCGTGGAGTAGGGACGAGAATCGAGAGGAAGCTGTGGACATTTAGAGCGAAAGCAAGCGAAACGAGGATCCTCGGCGAGGAAAAAATTCGGAGAGACAGAGGGAGAGAACGGGTGGAGAGAACCGGTGAGTTGTGAGCGCTGCTCTGTGTCTGATGAGCGAAAGAGTGGGGAGGAGAAAAAGGACGGAAAGCGAGCAGCTTGCGAGGAACGAAAGAAAACACCGGGGACGGGACAAGAAGAAAGACAAATAGTCGCCGCGAAAGGAAGAGACGGATCCCTGGGACGCGCGCGAGAGAGGGTGTTTGCGGGAACGCGGGCGTGAAACTTGCCTGAGCGGAGCGGCGCGGCGCGTCGGGACAGGTGTGTATTATTTCGAGAACCGAGGCGAGAACGGTGAACTCGAAGTTTCCGGGTATTAACGCCATTATAACGATTCAGCTGGCCGATAACTTGCCCGCCAGACCTGCACACTCCCCCCGCACGAGTCCCGACGAATTTCTTATGGAACTTTCGGCACAGTTGCAGACGATCTTCGCGACCTGTTACCTGAACTCGCGGCTTATTAAGGGAACAGCATTACCCGTCGAAGAACGTGGACCGACGTCGATCGGACGATTCCGCCGAGGACAAATTCCTGGCCGCGTGCGCTTCCTCGTAAAATCGATTCGCGAAACCGTTCCGAGATTTCAATTAGCCGTCCATCTCCCGCGGATAAAAGCTCCGGCTTCCCTCTCCCCACGCGCGTTAACTTTCGATAATTTCCAACGCCGCCGCCCTGACAGATTCCTGATGAAACTTCCGGGCAAATTAGACGCGCGCCGACCAAGAATATTTCTCCGCGGCTATTAACAAATTACCGTTTCGCTGCCGCCGCGTCGTGCTCGCTCTCGAAACTCTGGGGGGAGGGGGGTGGGGGCAAAAATGAAAATTGCGTCCGAGAGACTTTCCCTCCCCCACCGTAAGGTAAAGAGAACATCCTCCCGTGAAGTATGTTTATTATTCAAGAACCACTGTGTTGCAAGCCCGCTCTCTCGCTCCGGTACTAATTTGATCTCGCGGGTAGATTCGGAAACGGCTATTTGCCGCTCGCAGAAATTCGACTGTATAAACTTAATCCGCGGTGTTTCGCGACGTCGCAAAAATTCGAGCCGGCGCGTTTCACATTAATTTCCCAAAAATTTAAGCCGCGCGATCGTCCACGCTTTCCAGCTTTTGTGCGCGCATTAATGAAAAAAAGAAAAAAACACGTATCTAACATTTCCTTGGCGATTCTCATCGAGAGGATACATCTCCGTGGGATATCCTCTATATAACGTTACAGCGGATATTGGATCTCCAGGGGCAGATGCGTCCGGGCTTTTAAAAAAAAGTTGAAATTTATTCCGCCGCTTTTGCCGGGAGGGGGGGGGGAGGTAGGCTGAAGTTGCGCGGCTCGAAGCCTAATTAAGTAATCGACGGGAGCTGGAAAGGTTCGACGCTCCCAGAGCAGCCGTTTCGTCCGGCGAACATCGTGTTCCCCCGTCGGTTTCTCGGGATATAGTACAAAGGTGTGTCGCGAGCAGTAGACACACGCGAAATAGGTGTGGGCGGGCAAACGGGTAAGCGGGAGCTCGCCGATATCCCCCAGGGTGTCGCATTCTTCCCGTGACAGCATTAAGGATAAGGGATTGCCTGGCCAGGAGAGGAGGGGGAGGGGAGGGGCAGGCTGTTCTGGAGGGAAATGAAGCACACGTATAGGTGTCACGATTGAAACGCAGATATAAGGCGGCGTGCAATGTACGTGTTTGCGCGGTACCATGCTTTGAAAATAGAACGCGGGGGATTCGTTTTATCGGTGGAAGTCGCATTACCGTTCCTGCCGAAGGATCGAATCTCCGAAGATGTCCGGATCGCTTTGCCGCTCGCTCGCGCGCGCTCCTCGTCCCCGTCGCCGTTAACATGATCGAGACGGTATCGTTCAGCGTGGCTGCGACCCGATTACACCCTGATTGGACTCCTCCGATCACTCCTCGCCGCTTCTTTCTCTTCGGGAACTCGCGATTAAGAGGTAACTGCGATTTCCAACCAGAATTCAGAAGTTTTTCCAGCGAAGGGATGAAAGTTAATCACAAAATCTCGTTTACACGTCTTTGCCGTATCTCGAGGTATACGTAGTCATTTTGTTTTTACATCGTTTGTATTAAAAATGGCGGCGGGTATAGACGCTCCCGAACCGCTCGACCATGATCTTCGCACGATCTCTTTCCCCGAGAAAAGCCGCGCGATCGATTCCTCGAGAATTGTCGCGATACTTTTCAGGAACGGTCGGCGTTACAAACAGGAATTTCGTCCGACCGGAAAGAATATTTATTGCCTATGTAAAAATAATATTTGCACGGCGTCCAAGCTGTCTCCCGGCGCCGCCGTCACCGCCGCCTCGTGACGCCATTTATATTCATCCGAAATTGAAAATTTAAAGTGGCGTTGTTTTTTCATGAGTCTGCATATTGCTTGATACTGTTCGCAGTGGCGAGACTATGAAGAACGGGCAGCGATTTTTGAGAAAAATGTTTACATTCGTCCCACAACTACAGTGATTTGATTAAAGAATATTGACGCGGTTGAAGATTCACCATGAATTCGGCCACGATCTTTCGAACGAACAATTTGCGTCGTCGAGAGAACACGCTAACTGGCCGGTTAAATGATTTTTGGGAAATACATTTTTGTGTTTTTTTTTTGGCCGGTGGCTTTGCCAAGGGTCGGAGTCGGTCGATGGAAATGCTTCGCGCTGGTAGGAAGTTCGAAGAGGAAAGAGGATAGGGTCGTTCAGTCACGGAATATCAAAGGGTCCAGGGAAGCAGTCGAGGGCCGAAATATTCTCGTTCGGCTCCCGGTCTCCGGTCTAATTCCATCCGGAGCGATTCGAATAATTCCTCGGTTCGTTAGCCGCGGCGTTTCGCTACATCCAAGCAGGCAATTACTCGACAGAGGAGGACGGACTTCCGTGATTCTCTGCCATTGTCGCTTGCCGTCCTCCGCCGCCTAAAGGAATTTCTACCCTTCCTCCCTCCACGCCCCCTCATGTCCTGCTATTGAAATTCGATAAATTGATTCGTTTCATGCCGTATTATTACGTTCGGAAGACGTGGGCCAGGAATTCACCGTAAGCCTTTGCCGTCAGCTGCACTTTCTTTTGCTGGCGACTAGCGAGACCGTGCCTGTCAATTCGCATTCACGGACAACAACGCAGTTCATGATTCCTCCCCTCTGGACTGGCACGTCCTTTCCCGTGAATGTTATTGCCATTCTCGAAGCTAAATAGATGCTTTGAATATGGCATTGGATCTTGTCGGTGATCATTGTTCGGGAGGATTCGTTCAGGCGGTGCTGCTTCGGATTATGCGTTTGCAGGAAAAATGAACAGACCGAATAGCAAAACAGTGAATAAACATTCGAAGAATTTACAAATACCATCGAATCGTTTGCGGTCGATCGAATTTATTGTTGAAATTATTATTATATTGTTCGCTGGTCGGAATTGCATGAAGATTTGTTAAACGTTTCTCTTGAAAGAAAGACATAATAGAAATAACAATACGCCTGTTGTAACGTACAGATCGAAGTCTCCGGGGAGAATAAATAGCGATCACTACGGAATCCGGGGAAAATTAATTTTTGCAAGGGAAATTTCGCAGACATCGGCAGCCTGGTAATTTGCCAAGGAATACAGTGGAACTGGTCGATCCAGCACGTTGGCAGAGGGTTTAATCAGTCGCCGTGATTCGCCGGGCGACGTTCGTTTTTCGGTGCTGGCAGAGTGGCGTCGACGACGTTTCAATTTTCGGGTTCTCGATCCCCGTCGGACGATCATCGGGCGCGGAAATTTCGCGGGGGAACTGCGATCGTTAAGCGAGGGGCAAGCGCACGGGCACCGAGGAATTTCCCGTGAGTTATACGGGAGCCCTTGATAAGCTTTATCGCCGCAAATTAACAGACTGGACGATTAGGTAGACACCCTGAGCCGGGTTAAACGAACGGGTCGATGAAGCGATCCTCGAAGTAGATTTCTGAAGCGGTTCGAATTGCGACCGCACCGGCGAGGCGAGGCGAGGCGCACGCCTCAATCTTCACAAAATTGCAAGGTACTAGCCGGGCCGAGCGATACGTCTTATCGTTTCCAATTAAGAATAACGCGAGCCTGACACGAGCTAAATAAAGGTTCGACGGTAGGGATAGGTGCTTGTCCCGACGGTTCGGCATTATAGCGGCCGTTAAATCTTCTTGGAATTGCAGGCTTGGGACCTCTACGCCGAGAGAGAGAGAGATAGCCTTATCGTCCATTGATTGAAAAGCGTTAAGCGGCATCATGTTATGAAGAATGCGCCCGCTCATCTCGGGTACTGATAATGAGCAAAGCATTAAGTCCCAGGATGCCTGACCTCGGCGGAAAATCCCCTGGGGAACTCTCTCTCTCTCTCTCTGATATTATGCAAAATCACTGTAGTGTGCAACCTTGCATCGATCGATCGCGAAACCGGCTTAGACCATGGACGTGATCGTACGACCAATTTTTAGTCTCCGACTACTTTCGAGTTTACATTGAATTTCCCCGTACGGATGCTCTGCCGTAACGCTAAACCTAACTGAGCTTCGCAAGTAGCACGGCAGATTTTACCTTATTAACCCTTAAGTGGGCGCGCCTATTTCTGTTACATAACTGGGCGCGCGGAGCACTTTGTGCACCATCCTTTAAAACTACGTATATCACAAATTTTACGTCAAATAAATAACACGTCCATAACTTTAAAGTACCTAAGGATAACTGAAAACCATATCGGCTCTAGTGGGATGACACTACAGTCGTAGATTATGTGGGGGCGTGCCAATCGTAACTAGCAGAAATAAAAATTATACTACATAAAACTACAAACGGAGCACTTAGAGCTACTGCGCGCCCACTTAAGGGTTAAAATAACACGATTTTTATTCGAACTTCTCGCGTTATAACACGAGGGTGATTCGAATATAAACGGTAGTTCTCTTTTATACATTTATCGATTAATGATATAGACAAGTGATGCCTCATGAATCCTTGCAACCTCGTGCGTACGTATACGGTGGATCTAGAGCTGTGCGAGTGCGCCACCGCGTTCACGACGACCAGAACAGTCACTTAATAGTCGTAGTCAGCTGTGCAACGGAGACACGGCAACGAAATCAAATTCCGAAAGAAATGGATGAAAGACGGAGCATGACGAATTACGCTCGCGTGGGGTTCCGGTCCGGTTCCGGAACGCGCGACGACGTTCGCTCGAATGAAAAAGCCACGGGTCCCGGCTTCGTCGCCGGTCGGACGGCCGGCCAGTAATATCCTCGCGGACCGAATGCACTTTTCCATCGGGTTATTTATTCTCTGATATATGCGCGGGCCGAGAATACATCCACTTGCATCAGCATCGAATTCCTTCCGCTGCTTTCCGTGCCAATTCGTTGAACCGGAAAACGCATCAGACCGGTGGAACCTTATTTTCCGAGCATCGGCTGTCGGTCCCACGGGTATCCTTCGATCAGATATTCAAACCGTGGATCGTTCTTATCTGCACGTTAAGCGAAAATCATTCGATTCGCTTAAACGTCCGCTGCCTCCTCCCCAACCCTCCGGCACAATCCTCTCTCTCTCTCTCTCTCTCTCTCTCTCTCTCTCTTGATCTGTGTCACAGCTTCGCCCTTTTCTCTACGGTTCTTTCCCCGTTCCTCCCGCGGGACGTTGGTTTGCTCGATTTAATTAAATCGAAAATTATCGACCGAAGAGCAAGTACTCGCTCGAAACAAGATGCCGTCCGACTGATAAATCGTTTTCTCCAGTCCTCGGGAACCTCTCTAACCTATCTCTCTCTATCTCTATCTCTCTCTCTCTCTCTCTCTCTCTCTGGGATTCGCCCCCGCAGTTGAGAAAGTTTCCACTCGAAGCGTCGTCGCGCCGTCGAGGGAAAAGATGGAGAGCATCGGCACTCTCCCGGAATATTATTCCGCCGATTTGCGAATCGTTGCCGAGCGAGCTCACCGGGCCCGATTTGCATTAGAATCCGTTAATTTTCTTTGATCGTCCCCGGAAAACCGTTCGCCGCCTCGGGAAAACGGCCTCGGCTGATCCGTCGAGCTACTACACGACGCCCGAGTGGAGCAAAGAAAAACCTTCCGGGAAGTTTTCTCGGCCGTGAAATCGTGGTTTCGCAGTCTGTTTGTGCCTTCAGCTCCCCACCACCCAACCCCGCTCTCCTCTCCTCTCCTCGCCAATCCACCTGTACTCCATCCACCTCCGACAAACGCGTTTCCACGGTTGACTTCGACGAACTTCCGGACTCCTTCTTCGTCCCACCGTGTCCCGAACAGACGGTAAATATTCATTTTTCCGTGGACGAATCTGTCAATTAGGGTACGGTTATGAAACGATCTCTCAAACATTGATTCTGTTGATTGCGAACGCTGCATCCCGTTTGATCATCAGTATTATCACTACACTGGTGAAATTAATTCTGGACACTTTGGATAAAAATGGTCTTTATTTCGTACTCGTGCAGAAAATGTATGTTCTGCTATGCTAAATTAATACAGTAATATTTTTATTGTAATCTATAATGTTTACACTTAATATTTTCACGCGATTTGGTTTGAAAATGTTTCGAAATCTTTATTTGAAACAATCTAAACTGCGTTGTTATATTTGTTTTTGCATCTGGCGACACGAAACATCGCATAATGCGAATATATAATAATAAAATATTTATAAAGGATGTCCAACGAAATATTAATTTTTTTTACCTCCTTTAATATATTGAAATTGTAATTTTTATTGTACATTGAAAGAATGGCTGTAAATGGTCTTTTTAAAATTAGTCTTCATAAAATATAAATGATTACATATTAAATAATTTGAATAAATGCGAAATTTAAGTAAAAATTTGAAAGAGTCCAGAATTAAAGAGTCCAGAAAGAAAAATTTTCTGCGTCAATCGTAACGAACGGAAACCAATGATTTTTCTTGAATAATTATAATAAATTGAATACGAATATAATTTTAATAAATTGATACGTTTCGATCCTAATGTTCTCGCTATTTTCAATTTACCAAGTTTATCATGATGTCCGCATAACATAATAAAATTACGTTGACTTTGTGGGATATTCAGGATGTAATAATTGTTCAGCGCGTGCTAAATTACGCAGAAAGTAAATATTTCCACGATACAACAACGTAATCTATGAAACTGTGGCTTTAAATATTAATTTAGCTGGATTCTAGAATTGAAAGGAAAATAAAATGATTTACGGAGTGAAACGTGAAAGAGAAACGAAAAACTGTTACTGGAAATATTAGCCGGTGTTATTATTTGACTGCATTTTATCGTGCTAAGGTTCAACGATCGATCGAACGTACTAAATAAAACGAGATACAACCTTGTTCCGAGGTTTTTGCACCGAAAAGTATGCAAATATACTACATAGCGAGGCACCTGTTTCAAAGGTACTCAGCTTACGCATTAATTAATATCAGCACTGCGATCAACCGCAATCAATTTATTTGTGCAAACTAGTACACAACATGCATCACTGGTTAATATAATAGTTATGAGCTTGGCTGAACAGGAGAACATACGAAACATAGTGTGTTTGCTGGTTTATTTTGCAAGTATATTGCACCGTACGGCTCGCAAGAGATTGTTAAATTAACAAACAAATATTAACTTCCATTGGTTAAACAATTCTTATTGAATTTTCGATTGCACCTCAAGTGTAATTGATTTTAAGACTACAGTTCTATCGTAAATATGTTAATCAAAATATGTTAATCAATTCAAGAATAAAATAGCTGAGCCATTAGCATCGCGACTTTTTAATCGGGAGAGCAAGGGTTCGAATTTCAGATCATCCGGTTTTAGGTTTTCCTTCGGAAATTTTCCAAAACTTGCTGAGCTAAAATAACGACGGAAAATTGAAACACTGTAGAAAACTAAATTTGGAAAATGTGTGGTTGAAGTAATTGGTGAAATTAGGGGAAACTCAACATTAGAAGAAGGGAAAAAAGGGTCCTGAAAAACGGAAAATAAGGGGGAAAATAGAACATTAGGGGAAAAAAGCTTGGAACGAAAAATGTAATTAAATTGTGAAAAAGACCAATGCATAGGTCGCAAATGTTTCAAAGGGGGAAAAATATGGTTGGGAAAATGGAATAAAAATTGAGAAATAGTGGATCAAGTAAAAATAGCGGAAATGAAAACAGCATACAGTACAAAAAAAAACACGGTTCAAATAAAAATGGAAGGGAAATGATGTCAAAGAAAAGTTATGTGCTGGAAAAACACAAAAAAGCTTACCGGAAATATACAGTGGAAAATATAGATATCCGTAAAAAATTTGCGAGGAAAACATCAATGGAATAGAGAGTAGTGAAAAACTACAAACGAAAGATGCGTGTTTTCGGTACTAACTTCTCGAATATCCCGCAACAATGTGTACCCCATTGTTCCGTCCACCAAATCATCTGAAAAATCGAGAATATTGTTCGCATCTCGTCCCGCACAATGCCCTCGGGAACAACGGGTAAAGCGTTCCAGCAAAAAGCATTATCATCGACACGTGGCGAAATAAATTAGCAGACGACAAAGGGTGTGTGCCGATAACACCGAAGTCGTTGAATCGGGAGCAGCTGAAAAAGAAAGAGAAAAAACAACGCCGTACGCGGCACACATATGGCGTCAAAGGATCCATAAATCATGAATTTTCGGGGAGACAAAACAAAACGGCGAGACAGGAAGCGAGAGAGATAGAGAGGAGAGAGCATTCTACGATTTATAAAATTGCAATTAGCTATCGCGCATACAATGGATCGGAAAATATTAATAATTATCGCGGGCTTTTCATCTCGACTAAATAGGCGACTTAATCGAGCGAAATAATTAAATTTCAGCGACGCTGTAAGCGTCTCTATATTTACGGTCCACTGTGTTGTTTCGCTTTCTGTTTCAGGGTCCCTGCTGCACATCGGGCTGCACTCTGCGCAACGGCGATAAGTGCAGGGACGACAACGGATGCAGAGACGCGAGCTTTTGCGACGGCCGCGGTCCCCAGTGTCCGCCATCCATCAGCAAACCTAACAAGACCATATGCAACGACGAGTTCGTCTGCTACATGGGGGTGAGTGTACACATTTCTCTGTCCCCCTCTCATCTTCAGCCCGCTCCCGGAGCAAAGTTCCATCGCGTCTCTTTGGACCACCTTTTCACGCGAGCCAGGTTGATGTACGAGCGGAAGTTTACGAAAGTGGTCAATCCATTTGCCTGTCAGATTCCGTGGCCATTGGGGAAACTTGCGCCGCGTAGATCTTTATGATCGTTGCGATGTCCTTATCGTCGAAGACCTAACCCAGACCTAAACTCCACCCCCCTCCACCGGTATACAAAACTTGGTCAGAGATTATGCGAAATAATTTCCTCCTTGATAGCCGTCCGCCACCGATGATAACTTCGAGCTTAGAATATCGGGTCGGGGCATCGCTCTAATAAAGATTTAGCTTCGAGCGAAATGAAGAACGACTTCCACGCCCCTCCCCCCGCCCATCAACAGAACAGTTCCAAGTCCCGTTTCATCAAGCTTACGAGCAAATTTATGAAATCGTTGTAGCTGACGATAGCCGGGCGAAATTACTCGCGTAAATTTACGATTTCCCTCGGAACAATGCCGGGCTAGGCTGCCGGCTAGTTTCTTATTCATTGGATCCCGTTCGCCGTTTCCGCGATCGTAGCAGGAACCCGTAACATCGCTATACACACGAGATCAAAGTTACAACCTTTAACAGAAACGTGACCGTGCGGGTACGGGCCGCTCTCTCTCCGTCTGGCCGTCCATAATCGAACCGCGTCCGGAAATTCCACCCATATTTTCGACGACTCTCTAACCAGTTTTCGAAGAAAAAAGCATCTGGTCTCCGGGGAGGTGGGGAGCGGAGCGATCGGCAACGCGTTCAAATATCCATTAGCCGGCGATTGTGCAGCGCGCAAAAAGATCCGGCAGTGCTTCAGCAATGAAACGAACGAACCGTAGCCCGAGAGCTCGGGGGCCGGGGAGCTTAGGATCGGTTCAGAGAAGAATCCCCGGGAGACCGATCTCAAAATGTACGCGTGGCGTTCTCGTACGCGCGCCTCCTCCTCTTCCTCCTCGTCATCGTCGTCGTCTGTTCGTCTTTTTCTCCCGTCTTTCTCCTACGAGCCGAGTCTCGGGGGTTAGATTTAAGACTCGGCTCTCCGTGGAAAACGCATAGGCAGAATGAAACACCCTTCAGTCGCTGGAAGCGTATTCATCTGTCAGGAAACCCCGAGACGCCCGATCGGGTCGGCGCGCCAGGCTAAACCGCGGGGAGAATACAGACGAGGCCTTCCAGCCCGTTTTTCCCGGCATTGCCGAGAGATAGGAGAAGACCGGGGACGATGCGTCGTCTTTGTTCACGGGAAAATCGAGCGACACTGCGTGTGGGAAATTGTTACGTGTAAAAATCGGTTCGCGGGTTCGCTGAACAGGACAGATACCGCGCGAATTTTATCTGAAACATTGGGAGAACGTCGAATATTCTATTCCGTGCGTATAAGAATTATTAATCGGGAAGCGTGGATACTGTGTTTTCCCGAATTTTTCCTAGTTTGTCATTTTTTTTTTACAGCCAGAGTTTGCGATTGAAAAATCGGGAAAAAATTCTCGAACATACGGTTCGTCTCTGCTGAATGTGTGATATTTTTTTCAGAATGTTCAAACGCGATTAAACCGGACAAAAACTGGTTTCGCTTTGCTCTCCCCGTAACTACCATCACGGTGGAGGTGTAGGGCTGAAATATTGTAGAAAGGGTTCTCCCTTGGTAAACCATCGAACGATCCATTTCCGGTCAAAATCGGCTGAGGGGCGTTTTTGGCTACCTTAATCCGGCTGGACCATTGTTTCTCAACTTGTCTGCCACGAGAGATTGTCAAATGTGCTGGCGCAAGGGTTTATGCGCAATAATTAACATTGCATGGGTTTTGTAACTACGAAATACTAATAATTACCTCAACGGTACGAAAAAAATTTTTTTTTATTTAGTTTTCCCGCGTGGCATTACTTAATTTACACACATCGTAAATTATACACTGCAGTCTGTCGGTAAGCGTCAACGACCATTGCCTCGCTGAAAACACCGGTTCTCGTTCGATCACCGAAGTAAAGCGGCGTAGGGCGGGGGACGCACTAGGATGGGTGATCGCTCGATAAAAAGCCGGGAAGTGGCCCTCTGGGTGCGTTTCACGCGTTGTTGGCAAAATAGGTGGTTCGGAACCCACCTTAATAAAAAGTAGGTCCCGCTGAAATTGGAAATTAGGCGATAGTTGAGGATTGGTAAAGGGAGAAGTGGTGGAATGGATTTGAAACCCTGAGGGGACCAAATATCATTACATACAGTCTGTCGGTAAGCAACAGATCCAGCAGCGAGTCGATCCTTAACGAAGAGTATTCTGAAGAAAAATGTCACGAATCAATTTGTACTGGAGGATACCAGCTGTCCAGGATTGATCTAGAGGAGAGACAGTAGGGAATTTTTGGAAGGGGAGGTTGCCGGTCGATGGCAGACAGCTCGTCGAAGACAATAGACCGCGTGTCTCGTGGATAAAAGGGAATTGAGGCATGGCGAGAGGGTTTTTAAATCGTCGCGGGCCGCCGACGGTGATTAAATGGGCGCGTTCGGCGAACGCAACGTTCTACGAACTAAGAACAGTGCGTTCCGGACTCATTGTCTGCCGACGGCGCGGAAAACGCGAAAGCAAATTGCGTTCGGCAGCTGACTATCCCCGTGTCTCGGCCATGCTGGTATTGTACTTGCATATTAGAAAGCGGGCATGTCGGCGGTATCGATTCCTGGCCAGCAGTGCATACCGTCGAACTGTTGCACGTGTGCGGCCGAAACGCGTTTTCCGCTTGGCCGACTGTAATCGAATGTTTCTACTCGCAGCTGCAACCGGAAGAGATGACTTCGACCCGTTTCCACGGCGCTGGATAGTGCTGGCTAGTTGGATAGCCGGCTAGGGATATACCTGGTTGGATAGCTGGATGGCTAGCTGGATGGCTGGCGGCCGGCTTTTTGTTTCCGAAGATAGCGTGTAATTATGTGAGACTCGGCTGGCCGCGACACGGGCCTAACTCTTCGATAATTGGACGACGCGGAATCGATGCGATACAATGCAGCCGGTCCAACGTCGTGGAACCAATCGGGCCATCGGAACCCATTAAAAGCGTCAATAAAATCCGGGAAACAATCTTGTCCGGGATAATTAGATTTTTATTCAAGCCAATCGCTTTTCAAGTCTCTTCCACGAGCCACCTATTTCGCAGATTTTTCTCTCCCCCTCTCTTTCTCTCTTTTTCCTTCTCTCTCTCTCTCATGTCTCTCTCTCTGACATGTGTTGCTCTATAAAAATGGCATCATAAAATTTCTACAGGGAGGTCCTACCGAGCAAGGCCATCTAAATATCTCTCCTGATCAACGAACGAAATATCTGTGGCAAGGATATTTTATTCCCCCAAGGTCATTTTTTCGGAGTTATCAAGGTCATCGGTGTTACTCGACACAGAAGTGTTTGAAATATCGTGAAAAGTGTTACGCGGGACACCCTGTGTATTGTACAAGTGTAAAGAGAGAATTAAAGGGGAAAAAGGACTCGTTGTAGTAAACGTTATCGATAATATCAAAGTGGGAACAGGGCGTGCTTAGCACGGTGTGGTTATACGCGAGCCGCCACTGGTTCACTGCTTCAACTTCAACTACAGCCTGTCGCGGATGAAAGCTCGAGGTTGGAATGAATTTGAAAAACAGAGCGCGCGACATAGGCCGCGGGATGATCCAGCTATTTTCGTTGGTTATACGCCGTAGCCCCGATAAAGCGCCGCGGCGCGGAATCGCAGGTGACAAATGGCAGAAAAGTTAGGTAACGTATTCCAGCAAAGTGTCGGATAACGGGAGCCGTAGTCTGTTTCGCTGCGGCACGCGAACGCATTCATATCCTGCGAGTGGATCCTTTTTTTTTGTCCGCTGGCGCGCATCCGTTCGGCGAGACAATAAAGAGGGAGAGAACGCTGCGGGAGAATTGGGACGCGGTGTCAGCGTGCGGGAGACACGAGGCTCGTTGAATCGGTGTCGAGGCTGGGAGAGATGGTGCACGCATCGCGACTCGCCTCGTCGTCGGTTGGCGCGATATGCGGGTGCCTTGTTGCCGGGGTGCAGCAACGTGCTCCCGCAAACAGGTATAATAATTTCGAAAATTACTTTCGCGGCGTCGCTCCGCGCCCCGGTAAACGTTCTGCCGCGATGCTGGTGGCTCTGACAGGGTGTGTTTCAGGTGGGCAAACAGAGGGCGGGCGACGGCGGTCTGGAGAAACCGTGTGTCGAGCGTTAGACGCGCGATTCGTAACGTACAATAACAATTCAAGTCGCCTGGTTTATCTATCTTTGGCGCCGCGGGGCTTTCCCCCCTCCGGAAATTACCTCGTATTTAGAGGTTTATGCATGTAGGCTGACACTTTATCGGGCTCTTGCATTGCTTCCAGGAATGCACCGGCAGCATTTGCCTGGCTTATGGCTTGGAATCCTGTCAGTGCATCGCCGGTCCCGAGGATCCCCCGACCAAGAGCTGCGAACTGTGCTGTAAATTGCCAGGAGAGGATCAACCGTGCCTGTGAGAGAGACGACGATCATTGTATACGTATACACGCGGTTTTCAGACCGGGGCGAATGTCTGCGTCAGTCGTTTCACTCCGGGAATAGTTTCTCCGGCCGCGTCCGCAACGCGCAAACCCGAGGAGGCAACGGCACACGGCTAGGCTGTGCTCTCCTATGTCTCCTCTCCCTCTCTCTCTTTCTCTCTCTCCGTTGCGCTGCGCTGTGCTGTGCTCTGTGCTGCACCGAAGAAATTAGACCCGTACGCGATAACTGCGGGAACACGTTTGATCGATTACATCGTCGGGCTACTTTGCCGAGTCACTCTCTGCCGCTACCCGGTACCTGACTCTCTGACGCAGACCTTCCGACCGTGCACGACTCGCGTTCGAATCCGCTCGCGGCGAAATTGCCAGCGGAGAGAACCATTTGTTTTTAATGCGGTAAACACCGTGAGACTCCGTGCAAACGGCAACCACCCGCTGAACGATTGTGCTTCTTACCGGTATGCGAAATCATTCGGATATTGCTACGGAAAAGCCGTCCTCCTCCGCGACGTTTCACTCTTGTTCCGTCCTTCATCTTAATTTCGCATTTCCTTCACCGATTCCGAAGAAGCGGTACGCGATCAGTAGCTTCTTAGAGCTAGGCAATAATCTTGTTTTAACCTCTTAACACTGAGGAATTTAGTTCTCAAAATCGCTCACAGAAAAAAAATTAACAGTTCATTCTTGAAAATAGATATTCGTATGGACGTGTATCGTCGAACGCAGTTAACTGGTTAAACTTTCCTTCTTCGGTGAAATTGAAAAGATGAGGATGGTTGAGGCCTAAATATTTTCTATAGAAAAATGTCCCAAAAATGTACTTCCTTGAAAGGCCTGGTTCCTGCGGTCATTCCAATCGTCCCTTTCCAGGAAGTACATTTTTGGGACACCCTGTAGAGTGTCCATCTGAACGTGTTGTTTCGAGCGAAGACCTTGCCTTTTCTGCTCGAGTCTGGTGGTTTCTCTCGCCGGTTAAAAATCAATGGCGGTCTCGACGAACGCCGAGAGAGTTTGACAGCCGGCTGTCACGAAACAGTCAAACGTAGGAGCGCAGATCGGATAAGCGAGACGTCACAGGAGACTCGTTCCCTTGCAGATCGTCGTTCGCGTGGAACTCAGCGCCGTACGATGTGCCTGACATGCTGTCGAAGCCAGGTACGCCGTGCAACGACTACAATGGCTATTGTGACGTCTTCCAAAGATGTCGAGAGGTAAGATTCTATCCATCCGACTCGTCCCGACGTCTCCGACAAGCGGAGTCGCCCGGCCCAGTGGAACGTAATCAATCGCACCTGTTCCTGATTATTTAAAATCGATACAAACGATAAAAAGAAATGTTTACAAAGGTGGTCGAACGGCGACTCCGAGGCGACACCGTCAATACATTGTTCGAAACGCGATTCGCATTGTTCAATTTGATCGTATTATTTTTAGTATTCAATTGAATAACTTCCGTTTGCGTAAAATGAGAAAGTATCGAGTCGAAATAGCTCGGTCAGCGGTTAAAAAAGAAATGAAATAAAATGAACGAAAGGTATAAAAATTAATCTCGAGTTCCAGGTGGACCCAAGTGGACCATTGGCGACGTTGAGACGACTTCTGCTGTCCGACGCCAATCTAGCGAACTTCCAGAGATGGCTCACCGACTACTGGTACATCGTGACGATCGTCGTTTTCCTTCTGCTGTTGATTCCAGTAAGTAGAAACGCAGCGCCTCCATTTCCCCTATTCGAGAAAAGCCCGGGAAATTCCCGAACACGGTAACAGGCCAGCGATTTCTCGCGAACAGCGAATAGCTTTCGCTGGTGATCCATGCCCGACAGGTTAAAAGCATCTTCCTGCCGCGGGGTCGGACCGGTGGCGCGGCGGGGAGGGGAGGGGAACGCTGCGGACGCGTCGGCTATCCGTGTAAAACCAATTACGCGTCTTGTCAATTAAAAAGTTGCGCGGCCGCGCAAAAAGTTCCGCCACCGGCCCGACCACGGTTTTTCGCGGAACGAAATTGTTCCGTGCGCGATTTTATTACCGGACTTCCTGTTCCCGCCGACTGCAACGTTCGACTGTGTAACGACGAATCGGTCGATTCGATTTTCCCGTGCGCGAATTTTTTCCCCCGTCCAACACCCCTGGGAAGAACGCACGGTACGCGCGCGCGCCCCACGGTAAATAAACCGCGCGAGTCTTTGTGGGAATGCAAGAATTTAAACCCCCGCCTTCTTGCAATTTAATTCCGCGGTTTTCTATTTAATTTCACCGGATCATCTTTACATGCGCCACAATATTATAAAATAAAATAATCTGTGTCGTTTTAAAATCGTAAAATGCTTACGCTGCGCGTGTTATTCCGTGGTAATTCGGTGAAAATGAGAGATTATTTTGAAGAGCGCCGATCGACGAAAACCGAGGAGAAGTGTTGGAAAATTTTTGATTTTTCCGAAAGAGTTGTTGCTGGTTGATCAAACGTGTCCATAATTCAACGATACAGGCAATTAAACGCGGGGAGGTGGCGCGGGAAATATATTGTAAATTCGATTCCACGCAACTTGGCCAACTTCCGACCTGCGACGCCGCCAAAGCAGCCGGAAATTCATCCGGAGATAGGATTAGAGCGGCGACAGTAACACGAGCCTGCGACGAATTATATTATAAACCGTATCCCGCGAGAGCTTCCTACGACAACGTAACCGTAAAGACTTTTCTTCCGCGGAGGGGATGGGGAGGCTCGCGGCAAAACCGGAAAACGCGCGAATAGGCGAGGAAAAGCGAAATTAATTCAGCTATCAGCTAAAAAATACCACCGGTCTCTTCTAATTTCTCTCTTGATCCGTCGTACGTTATCTTATACAAGGTGTCTCAAAAATCCCAGAAATGGGCGGTTCCTGAAGTAATTTGCAAAATGGCCCGCCGGAGCTTCGTTCAGAAGTTATTAACGAAAAACACGGAGCAATCAGAGCACAGCAATAAGTCCCGCTGAGCGTCGCGTTGCGGTTGGACGAGCCAGAGTCCGTCCGCGGTAGTCGCGCTCTGATTGGTCCGTTTTTTGCCTTGATAATTCCTAGACGAAGCTCCGGCGGGCATTTCGCAAACGGAAAATGTCGATTCGAATGACCTCAGGATCCGCCCATTTCAGGCTGTTGAAGGAGTTTTAGGACACTCTGCATTTAACCGAACGAGGGAGCACTGCGAAACATCGACGTACAGTTCTGCAATCTAATCCTGAATAATGCTCGCAGCGTCTCGCGGAGGTTCAAGATTAAATTCTACCCGTGCCGATCTTCCGATAAGAATTAAAAGAATAACGGGCCTCGCATTTGAACAAGTACGGGTAAAAGTGCCCGGAAAGATAATAAATGTACTGGAAAATCAAGAATAAAGATGAACGCGCACTCGCAGAATTTAATCCTGAACTATGCTCGCGGCGTCTGTAGTATTTCTGGATTAAATTAAGCGAGAGTACGTCGATCTTCCGATAAGTATTACAAGAATAACAGATCGTCGTCCGATCGACGCAACGTCTCTGCTCTATGTTTAGCTTGATCGACGTTCTACAGTTGACAAATCGAACTTGTTCGATTCAGTTCACGTCGTTTTCCGACGAAAAAAGGAAAGAAAGCAACTACGATCAGAGAACAATCGCCTCACGACCGGTGTTTATTCCCGCAGGTGTTCGTGATACGTTTCCTGAGGCGACGTCGCGGCAGCCGCGTCAAAATTCTGTCCACGAAGGAGGGCCGGCCGAAGGCCGCGAACACGACGGAGGACTCGTCGAAGCAGTGCTCGTCCGTGCGGAAGATCCAGTCGATGGACATCTCGCGGTTGAAGAAGCGGATCGTCGAGACGATGAAGAGTATCGCGTCGCCTGGCCGGAAGAAGGAGTCCTCCTCGGACTCGAGCACGATCTTCGGAAGGATCTCGCGGTTCCTGAGCAAGGACTCGACCGGCGGAAACGCGAAACGACAAGCCTCGAACGAGGCGGAACAACTGTACAAAAACACCGGCGAGGAGAAGATGCGGGAGGCCGCGAACGAGCAGAAGACGGTGTCCGAGAAATCTGAAGACCCGGGGAAGACGATCACCTGGAGGCGGATCTACTTGCTGCTGCTTAGGAGTCCCGGTACCAGTTCCTCGCCGAGAAAATCGAATAAGGGCGAATCGACCAGGGTCTCTGGCTGGAGGAGGAGCACGCAGGTCGAGAAGCTCTGCACCACCTCGAAGACGATCGTCCACCCCTGCCGCAGGGCCGACAGCTACCAGACCGAGCCCCTGGTTGCGCCGGACTCGCCGGACACGCCTGGCGAATCGTCCGAGAATAGGATTCAAACGGACGATTTGACGGTCCTCCTCGCAGACAGTTAGTTCCGGGGACCGTCGAGCTCGGAGCCGTTCCGCGACCACTTTGACACGCTCCTCCCCTTTTTCTTTTAGCACACTTCGAGTACCACGGGGAGAATTTCGCCCCGTTGCGTCGAGAAATATCGCGGATTTGTTGCGAGAGTTCGGTCTGCCGGTGGTGGGTGAACGCTTCGGCGAATCCAGTTCGATTTCTCTTTGGGTTATCGGCCGCCGCTGCGCGCCGCTAGAACCAAGCACTACCGAAGTGTTTCTATTGTTTTATGTATCGCCTGCGAAATAAAAGACCGCCTTTTGTTGGTGAATGCTTGAGCGCGCGCGCGAGGGAAAAGAAACGATTGCGGTTGTGCTGGCTTCCGTTCGGCGTTACACATTTCTTTTCTTTTTGTAGATTAACCTTTTTCGCTGTAACAATGTTCGAAACGATCTTCACGGATCTTTCGTGTTGTATTTAATAAATTGCTGAATGCTTCAGCGTGGATCAGATCATCCGAGGTCGGAGTTCGAGGAGCTGACGCGTTTTAATGGTTAAACTGCCACCACCCTGAGCAATCCCACGAGATCCAAGTGTGATTTAGTTAAGAAACCGGTTCGAATACACTGCGATCGTTCCTTTAATCCTCTCGGATCCCGCAGATCCTAGCGACATTCGATCCGAGCGAACCTCTGTTGCGACCAGAACGAGCATTCAAAGTGAACCTGTTCGGACAATCGTAATTCAACCGTGCGATCGTGTTTCGTTTAAGTTCGAAAGTGTAGGTCCGCGTGCTTAATTATTTCCGAGCAACGACGAGTGCAAAACTCGACAAAAGGCTGAGTAGAGCGCGCTTGATGCGAAAGCTCGCGATAAGCTACACCGGTCGTGTCAGCGGATGGGGTTGAAAGAAAAATCGACGACTTATCGTGGCATCGACATCGAATCAATGCAGAGCGTCGGAGCGACGACAGCTGGTCCGGTGAACTTGGACTGTAACGCGCGCGGAACGGTTCCCCAGAACTGTATACCGAATTTAGGTCTAAGGAGACAATATTTTATCTCTACTTGTGTAATAAAACGATCGATCCCGGCGGGAACAAAGCGTCTCGGACGGCCGAGTTCCCCGCCGTGTAAATATTGTACAGACTCTTGTACCGCTGTCGCAATAGATTAGTTTCTAGGAGTAAGGGGGTTTCGCCGAGGAAGCACTCGGCGCGAGGCCGGAAGTTTGCGGAACGGGGTGTGGGATTCTTGTGATTCCGCGTAGTCGGACAGCTCTTCGCATAGAAGCGGACCAAACATAGGGGAATGGAGAGAGTGAGAGAGAGAGAGAGTCCAGCGCTGAACTCGTAGATGTGTATATAAAAGAACGATTGTTACTGTACAATAAATCGTCTGTCATCATTCACTATCGGACCGTGGATGATTAATCGAAGTCATTCCCAAACTCCCTATCCAAACAGCGACAGAATTAATTGGAAAATCCGTTTATTGACAGCAATGCTGACCAGAAGTAGCCTCCAGAGAGTGAGGTCGGTCGGTATTGGTCGTTAAACAATGGCGTTGTTCGCCAGGGATCGTTAATGGTGATTAGTCGGCTCCGTGGTTGCGGAGTGTCGTCAACTGAAATTCAGTGAAGCTATGAATTTGGACGTTTCGGTAAGCGGAGTCGATGAAATTTGCAATTCAGATATGGAGAAGGGAATTTTCGGATGAGTTTTTAGTTACGTTTTATATCGTTTTTATATATTATTCCGGAAAATCATTTGCTCCGGAAAATGTTAAAATAGCGCCATCAGTCGCAGTGGCAAAACGCTCAAACTGTTCGCCAAATTTTAATTCGACTTCCTCGCCCAGGTGGCGCCACGTGCCACGTCCGAGAAAATCTCGAAATAGCGCCACTGGGTGTAGCGGCAAAACGCTCAAACTGTTCGCCAAATTTTAATTCGACTTCCTCGCCCAGGTGGCGCCACGTGCCACGTCCGAGAAAATTTCGAAATAGCGCCACTAGGCGTAGCGGCAAAACGCTCAAACTGTTCGTCAAATTCTGGTCGATAACGTTTGGCTACCAGTTTCATCGTTTTGCCACAACTACATTGTTATTGTGTCTCGCACAATAACAACTGGTTTTCTTACACCCTCTACGCTGACAAACGATAAATGTTGGAACTACATCCACGAAAATTATCAAATACAAAAGTCTAACGACTTGTGTTTGTAATGCTGTGACTACCGACGAAGTATAATAACGGCGTAATGACTCAGAGCTCCCCAAAGACTAGACAAAAAACCCATAAAATGCAATATCTGTAATCTGTACCCGCCGTTTAAGGCACGGACAATTATATATGTACCTCATAAAGGGCACTTCGTCTTAGAAAGAAATATTAGATCGAGTTGATCAATCGAAAAAACGCAATCTACAGCTTTGACAAAATTCACACGAATTTAGGGGGAATTTCTAGATCTTAGAATGTATTCCCGTGGGAATTTTTAAACAATTGGGGACTCAAATTAAAGATAGTGGACGGTACTTTATCATAGGGGAGCTTCGATTTAAAACGAACACGAAAGCACATGGAAAAAACAATAAAATCCTATCGTCCGATCAAACAATATTGACTCAATAACATTTTTTAACAATGAAATAGAATCCTAATGTTTAAAAGAAAATGTTCGAAATCATGTCGAAGAATTGCTTAATTTTCGCAGCCATTAGCTCGATGTGATTATCGATTTTTAATATTTTATAGAGTAATTGATCTTTGTGTAAGAAAATATTATAAATCGAGAATCACAACGATTTTCCGGGTCTCACCACGTGGAGGTTGCTGCGAGGGAGACCCGCCCACCCACTTAGCGTTTCTTTATCGTCCCACCCGACGAAAAATTACAAGATTGCAAAATTACAAAATACAAAAAAAATCCCTTTTAGATACATGTACTTTTCTTAATACACATTTGACAGTGTTCTATTTTTGATCACTGTACAAACGAATAACAAGAAGAGCCTAATTACAAGCCTACCCGCCGAATTCTTAACCTGCCTAGTATCTCAGCTAATTTTCATTTTGCATGCGCATGCATATGCTTTTTGCATATTTTTTTCATTTGGATCACTTTTTGTGATTTTGCGTTTCTTTTTTACGTTTTTAATAATTAATTTTTAATCCCCATGTATATTGTATTTGACAAATACTTGCATATTTACTTTCGTTTCATTTTTTAACCTTTGTGATTTTTTATATTATGCTTTTTGCATATTTTTTTTATTTGGATCACTTTTTGTGATTTTGTGTTTCTTTTTCACGTTTTTAATAATTCATTTTTAATCCCCATGTATATTGTATTTCACAAATATTTGCAAATTTACTTTCGTTTAATTTTTTAACACAGTGATTTATTATTGGAGTAGAGGGTAGCTAACCCAATTTTGCTGAAATGAAAATGCAATGAATTAAATGGAACATGCAACACAAACCGACAAACGACACAACATGCAACACAAATAACAAACCACACCAATATGCAGGAAAACTCTCGTGCACTTTAATTTTCATGCACAACTCTACAAGAAATCTTCATGGATCGCCATTTTATATGTCTCACCAATCCACTGAGAAGGGACAAAATATCTGAAACAGACTTAATCTTGGGTTAAACACATGAAAAAAAAAATTTTTTAAAAATACGAATATGCAGAATAGTTTTGTCCACTCGACATACTTCAAACAACGCGCAAGTGGACCATTTTTGCGCAACGCTACTCTACAAAATGTGCATTGAGCATCTCAAAACAACACGAGCAGTGCATTATCTACCGTGACACTAATTTACTTTAATAAAAATGCAAAACTCCCGTGCACTTTCAGTTTCTTTATACGCGACTCTAAGTGGAAACGCGATAGCAGCCTTTTGAATTTAGGGGGGTGGAAAGCCAAGCCGAATCATTATTTCGCAACGCTAACGTACAAATAATAAATAATAAATGTCTCGAAACAAACGCGAGCAGTGCATTATTTGACGCCACGCTAATTTATTAAATTCGATATAAAAAAACTCCCGTGCACTTAAATTTCTTTATACGCAATACTAATGGGCATGGAATGGCTGCGAGTATTCAGGGGCAGCCATACGGGCTACCATGGGCAGTCGTATCAGGGTGCAGTGCGGCATTGTCATTTGTCGGGACGCAGTTACGATGTTTCGCGAGCTATTAATTTATTCGCGGCATGCATTAAAAATGGCAAAGTCTACTGTTGGGGAGGACCGATTCCTCTATTATCTCTCTTTGCCATTGTCAAAAACGTTATATAAAGAAATTCTGCTGTCAACGTTAATTGCAAACCGTTATGTTTCTCCCGGATCTCTAATCGAAACGAAGTAGAGGCGTAGCGAGATAGTTAGCGACTGGGTTTCCAAGCCCATAGAATCAACCCCGGATTCAGACGCTATGACACCATCCACCTGCCTGGACGTCGTAACGCCAGGACAGATGCGCCCCTTCGCTCAAAATGTTATTCCAACTCGCGAGTATACACTCCACGAGCTGGCCGCTTTGAGTATAGACCGAAGCCTAGTAACGCTGACTTTTTTTAGCCAGAGATGGTGCCACGCGGTCACGAGCTGCGAGATCGCCTACTTGAAGAGTAGGTGAGATCTCTACTAATCTCGCCCCAGACATTCCCTACTTCCATTTCGATTTCAGCAAATCTAACCCTAATTCAACCCGTTGTATTTCTCTCGGATATCTAATCGAAACGAAGTAGAGGCGTAGCGAGATAGCTAGCGACTGGGTTTCCAAGCCCATAGAATCAACCCCGGATTCAAACGCAATGACACCATCCACCTGCCTGGACGTCGTAACGCCAGGACAGATGCGCCCCTTCGCTCAAAACGTTATTCCAACTCGCGAGTATACACTCCACGAGCTGGCCGCTTTGAGTATAGACCGAAGCCTAGTAACGCTGACTTTTTTTAGCCAGAGATGGTGCCACGCGGTCACGAGCTGCGAGATCGCCTACTTGAAGAGTAGGTGAGATCTCTACTAATCTCGCCTCGGACATTCCCTACTTCCATTTCGATTTCGACAAATTCAACCCTAATTTATCCCGTTCTGATTCTCTCGCAACACTAATCTAAATCGCAACACTAGTCGCGTATGCCTGCACCACACCCGCACAGCCGTTTCGACTGCGACCACTTTTTCAGTGGATCGTTGCAGCTCGAGCATGGGCGCCTGAAATATCGAAAGTCTCGAACGCAAACGCGATTCTTTTACTGCGCAACGCTAATTCAACGAACAGAGCATCCAAAAGACTACTTTACTCTTTTTGCAAATTTATCAAATTTATAAAAAAAAATTCAAACTTTTAAGAAATGGGTGGGATCAAAAATATTGCTGGAAGCAGCAATCAAAATTGAAAAGGGAATCGCGACTATTTCATTCGCAACGCTACACTCTAAACAATCTATAATTAAATTGGTAGAAATCGCGAGTATTTCCGCAACGCTAACAATTGATCTCTGTTCAAAATCGACTAAAGCAACACGCGTGGTTTTTTTCGCAACGCTATTGCAAATCGCGGACGTGCCCATCTCGGCTGATCGTTGGGGCGGCGAGGCCTGCCCATGTGTACAACTAACTACTTCTACAACTACAATACTATTTTTATAAACGAGTACAGTGACAAGGTAGTAACGAAATGACTTCGCATCCGAAGATGCGAAGCCATTGTAGTTGCCCTCTTGAGCGACAGTTTGTCGGGGCCTCTTCAGCATATAGCCTCTTCTTTTTCTTCGGCGGTCCACCAAGCATCTGAAACCCTAAACGTGCTCGCAGCGAAAACAATCGACGACTTCCGAGACGAATCAAGTTTCGATAGAAGCCGATCGTTCCGCTGGTGCGATCGAGCAGGTGCGCCACGTTTCGAGGCCCTAATCCGCGCGCGTTAGCGTTCGCGTCCGCGTCCGCGAGAAGCTACACGAGCAGGAAGAATCGGACTCGAAGCATCCATTCGAACGTCATGCCTCGTTCGATTTAGCTTCGAGAACGAAATTTCGAGCTCTTCCAGTGACTGGCTACCGTGCGAATCGCGGCCTACCCGAAAGAGAAAGCTGTAGCCAGCCCCGGCCCCTACCTACTTATTACGAACATTCACACCAAGAAGGTAAACTACCTACCTACCTAGTCCTATATTTAAAAAATGGCAAAAGACACAAGCACTCCAACACAGTCGCTCCACGGTTCTCACACATACGCCAGGGTGCAAATAGCCTAACACCTAGAGAGGATGTCCCGGGACGCCTCCGACACCCTAACGTTTGAATCTCATGCAAACACTCTAAAGGTACGTACCAGTTTTCCTGAAATCGACTGACAATGGCAGTGATCATTGCGAGATAAATCGACAAATCTTGATAATAACTGTATTTTAGACTGAATTAAAATTGAATATATTTTTGAATATATTATGAACACATTCCACGAAGATCTATGTAGCATGTCACAGATCGACAGGAATATGTGCTATTGAATCTAAACCAAAGAACCGACGCAATTCCACTGCCTAATAACAGACACACACAAGTGGAAAATACGTCGTGCACGATACACTAACCATTGTCAGTCGCCACACATATGATTAAAATAATATTCCATGTACCCGTTGCTCTCACCCTCCCGAGTAGCGCCTGGGCACGCGAGAGGATTCGAGCAACGAGCAGGGAATCTCAATATCCTGAAAATCCTAACTAAAAGAATCGGTTAGATATTTTACGGGCTAATATTCTCGCATTTTTGAAAAATGACTATTCAATTTAAATTATTAATTTTAACTTTTCATTTAAAATTTAGTATTAATTTACAAATAAAAAATTTTATTGTTGGAAAGGGTAAGGAATATTTATTTATTCAGCATAGAAATATTAAAAAAGATTCTAAAAAAGATTTTAAAAAAGATTTTCATTTAATCATTTATTTTTTTTTAACTTTTTAAAAATATTAAAAAACCCTCGGACGATGCTTTCGACAAAGCAAAGTTTTGAAAGAATGGGAAAAATAAATGAATGTTACTTTGCTTTGTCAAAAGAATCTATCCGTCGCGAATCGCCTTTTTGTACGTGGTATCTAATGCTTCCGGGCAATTCAAACGAATTTCAAAGTGCAAACGTATATCAAGATAATAAAAAGTTGCTCTAGTAATTATGTACCAAATTACGGAAGATAATTATCTTCTCGCAATTTGGGAATTCAATTATCAAAAAATTTTATATTTAAAAAAAAAACGCGACGTACAAAAAGACCCTACCTAGCTAAGAAACAGATTACTACCCGCGGGAACGCTTGGCGTTTCCACGGTCACTGTACTCGTCAAAATGAACTACACAAATCAACTAATGGACAATCACAAATCTAGTAATAAAAAAGTGATGTTTTTCCGCTTACTACTTGTTGGGGGGAGAGAAAGTAACGATGCCTCCCCCTTGAAGGAAACACGACACGTTGCCTCTGGATCGCAGCTATCGATGGCGTTCGACGATCGATGCATTCTGGAAGTGCTCAATATACCTGAATACCAGATACAACAGACAATTAAGAATATTCGATTCATCTGTCAAATGGTGAAATTAAATAAAAACTTACCAGGATTATGTGGCTAAAGTATACAGGAAGGTTCTTCCACGATGAATTACGATGAATTACGTTAGCCATATTCTCCTTGTTTCCAACGCGACAAACTAAACAAGATGGACCAAACTAAATACTACACTTTCGAACGAGGATGCCTACAATCTCGATTAGAGATTTCAAAAGACTAGATTTTTTTAGTAATGGTCCAATTTAATGGAGAGATTAGACGAACAATCGATACTAGCGTTGGGCTCGACACAGATGCACAGTAGCAGCCCGGCCTGCGCGCTCAAAAAGTTGTTTCCGCGGAATTCGTCCTGGCCGGAAAACGAAAAGGTCGGAGACCTAAGGCTTACAATCGTACTTCTGAGCCCATGTTCCAGGGTGCCATCGGGGGACACCATGTAACAATATCTACTACAATTACGATTGTACGCGATAGGATACGGGCTGCCAGGACCACCACCTTCCTCTCGAGACACAAACTCGCTTGTTCTGCCCCCCAGTGTGCCACCGAAAAAATTCACAGAAACAACTCCGAGCAGAACTACAGGGTGATAGCTGGGTACCAACCGAAGCCAGCGATCGTAATCGATTGCACCCGAGAAGCGGGTACAGGTGCATCCGCGATGGACAACATTGCCAGCAATATGCGATCAATCAAATTAATTTATTGCTATTACTACACGTAATGAATAATCATTCATAAAATATATTTATTTATTTAACTAAGTAGAGGCGAAGCGAGATAGTTAGCGACTGGGTTTCCAAGCCCACAGAATCAACCCCGGATTCAGACGCTATGACACCATCCACCTGCCTGGACGTCGTAACGCCAGGACAGATGCGCCCCTTCGCTCAAAACGTTATTCCAACTCGCAAGTATACACTCCACGAGCTGGCCGCTTTGAGTATAGACCGAAGCCTAGTAACGCTGGCTTTTTCAGCCAGAGATGGTGTCACGCGGTCACGTGCTGCGAGATCGCCTACTTGAAGAGTAGGTGAGATCTCCACTAATCTCGCTCCAGACATTCTCCACTTTCATTTCAATTTCAGCAAATGCAACCCTAATGCAACCCGTTCTGGTTTTCTCGGATACATAATAAAAACGAAGTAGAGGCGTATCGAGATAGCTAGCGACTGGGTTTCCAAACCCATAGAATCAACCCCGGATTCAAACGCTATGACACCATCCACCTGCCTGGACGTCGTAACGCCAGGACAGATGCGCCCCTTCGCTCAAAACGTTATTCCAACTCGTGTTTATAAACTCCATGAGATAATCCACGAGCTGGCCGCTTTGAGCATTGACGGAAGCCTAGGAACGCTGGCTTTTTCAGCCAGAGATGGTGCCACGCGGTCACGTGCTGCGAGATCACCTACTTAAAGGGTCACGTGCTACGAGATCGCCTACTTGAAGGGTCACGGTGCTGCGAGATCGCTTAGTTGTAGGTGAGATCTCCACTAATCTCGTACAGACGCTCTACTTCGATTTCAATGTTTTTAAAAATCCTATTTATAATACCGAGCAACGATAACACCGATGCAATAAATTAAATGATATTAATCGAAGTAGAGGCGAAGCGAGACAGCTAGCGACTGGGTTTTCAAGCCCATAGAATCAACCCCGGATTCAAACGCTATGACACCATCCACCTGCCTGGACGTCGTAACGCCAGGACAGATGCGCCCCTTCGCTCAAAACGTTATTCCAACTCGCAAGTATACACTCCACGAGCTGGCCGCTTTGAGTATAGGCCGAATTAACGATCTAGTAACGCTGGCTTATTCAACCAGAGATGGTGCCACGCGGTCTTGTGCTGTGAGATCGCCTACTTGAAGAGTAGGTGAGATCTCCACTAATCTCGCTCCAGACATTCTCTACCCCAGTGTTGTCCAAACGCGTGCCGAGCTACATTACCAACGATTCAACAATTTAAAAAAACTAATTGATTTTTAATTGAAACAATGTTCGTCTAATCTCTCCCGTCGTACACTTGTTTAACATATAGTAAATATCTAAACTAATTATGCTACAGCTATCGCAAGGATGTTGGCCTCCAAATGTGGAACCTCGACAAATGTAGGCGCTTTGGGGTATGACGGGCGTGATAGCCGCGATCTGGTTTCTGCAGGTCTATCAGGCCCGTTCATGCCTATGGAAGTTGTAGCCAATACCCTCCAGAAGGTGTCACGCTAGCGACGTGATTCTGAGTCACCAGTCCACTATTATATACTCGCTCGTACTCAATGAGAGCGCTACGTCAGGGAGCGGGGCACCCGCCGTGCTCACCAAAATAATACATGCTATCACGTAAGTGACTGCACAAAATAATACCGAACCCGGCGGGCGGTCTTTAACGGTCAAACAGGCTGCGAGATATCGGTTTCATCTCCACATGACACATTTTGGTTTGTCGAAAGTTATTAAAACTTTCAACAATAGGGTACTGGCTACTGGCAAAGTCGAGTAGCCAAATCACTAATTTGCGATAACTATCTACATGAATCTTGGTTAACAATGGATACCAGCTAAACAACGGGTAGATGGAAAATGTACCATTCAATGCACTCTGCCCGATACCACATCAAAGCACCGGAAGCGTGATCGATTGATCCATTTTGCATCTATAACATAGGTGTGACTCTACTCTAATATGAGGGAATTAAAAAAAAAAAAAAAAAAAACTCCCTCAACAACAAGTGACTCTACTGCTGGATCCTTCTATTAAAAGGGAGATGGAGGATCGCTCACAAAAGAGATCGTTACAATCGTGCCCGGCTGATAGTAATATAATTACGGCGCGGACCTGCCGGTAAAGCCTCTGAGTGTCGCAAGGGCCTCAACATTGAAAGCCCACGTTGCCTAAGCACGGCCAGTTTGAGTACGCCTTGTTGAGGCCCAAGACCTCGCCCAATTCTCTAGCAGGTCGAGCTGTACCATCGCCAGCTCTCCGATTACCCAGAAAAAAGGGTACGCGAAAACTATCCGTCAATCGGACTTGTAACGATCTACGAATAATCATTTAATTTAAAGATTGACTCGAGAATACTATATGCAAATAATATTGCATCCATGGAATAAAAGATCGATCCATCTCCCTTTGCTTAACCTACCTACCTACCTAGAGCTTGGCAAAAAATGAAAATATTTAAATATTTACAAATATTTACAAATATTTACTCGCGACGCGGGTCTCGCTGGATTTCCCCGAAAATCGAGCGGTACCAGAAATTCGAATGCTTACCTGAGAAGCAGGTGGAAATCAACGAGCAAAGCAAAGCCAAGCAATAAAATATCATTTATAATTCTATATGAATTATAAAGATATCTCACTAAAATTCTAGAAAATCTACCTGAACTGTGAAGTTATTGTTATGGCAAAGCATGAACTTTAGAAAAAGAATTTAAAAAAAATTTTCATAAAAGATATGTAAAATGTGCCTAACTTCTAAACGCGTTCACGAACGAATTATAGAATACATGGAAACAAGGGTGGCTAACGTATAAACGGAAGGGGAAGTCCTTGTCGAGACAAGGTTACCTTTAAAATATTAATTACGAACAAATAAATTAGAATTTGTTTCGAACTATGCGGAAAGTAAAATACATTAAAATGAAACATATCACAAATGCATACATATATTTCATATTATTTATTTTATATTATTTATTTTATATTATATATTTTATATTACATATATATTTTATATTATATATTTCATATACTTTTTTTATTATTTTATGTTATATCTCAAAAAAATTGAAGGAAACGTGGAAGGAATTGGAGACTTGTATTCCCGGTAAACAATGCCACAATTGCAATTAAAAAATATGTTGGAAGCTATTGTTATAAGTATTAAATAATCAAAAAGTTACATCAATAGCTTTTCAATAAATTGAAAATGAATTAATAATTGATGACTATTATTTTTAAATTATTAAATTCGAAAAAAGATATTTAATAATAAAGTTTAAATGGAAAGACATATGTATTGGTACTCACGTCCTCTGCTACTTGAAGTAACTACAACTCGTTTCGTCTGGATATCGACTATTGACCTCGGTTATTTTCTCTCAGGCTCTGTAACAGAAAGAATAAATTCATTAATTTTTCGGTCAATTGAAAATATTGAACATATACTATGTTACGTACGAGTATGTAAGAGTAAAATAAAATAATTACATAAAAATTTAAATTACTTAAATAATATTAAGTAACTAAAGAATAAAATACTTTAAATTTTTATATTTTACTTTAAAATATCTGTTAAGAAATAAATGTTCTTGCATAAATGCGCAAAACTTTAATTAAACAAATATAAAATAACTGTTAAAATTAGACTTTCATAACAAAATTAAAGTGTTAATGTACAAAGTTAACTTAAAACAGAAAAGAGATGAATTAAAAATTTAAAGTTCACAAAATAACTTTTATTTATTTAAAGTTTACAGTTTAATTCAAAAGCCGTGATCACGACCCAAGAGTAAATTATCACGAGAAGGCAACACGATTCGAAAATAAATTTAAATAATGAAAACTAAATAACTCGCTAGAACACAGAATTAATTTCAATAAAAATTAAAGTATATAATATTGATTTGTATCGAATGATACAAAACGGAAACAATACGCACCATGTAACGGTCCCTCCATCGCGTCGTATATTCTCTGCGTCTCGTTAATAAACGACGCGTTTGGCAATGTTAGAGGGAGGCTCCGAGATAATAAGACGTACGTCCGATCACTTTGACTTTCACGAATATTATGAAGCTGCTAATAAATTTCCAGTGTTATTGGCGCTACGGTTCGATCAATTAAAAAACCAATAAATAATATTTAAATAAAAAGTTGTTTAATACGCATACTTTTACAGACGCAAACAAATACATCTTGAAAATGATTCAAAAGTGAATCGAAACGTCGATGATTATTTGATAATCTGCAAAATTGTTTATTGGTTTTTTAATTGATCGAACCGTAGCGCCAATAACACTGGAAATTTATTATTAACATTTTACGATCGATATAATCAAACATATTTATTATGAAGCTGCAATGGGATCCCTGCTACCGATTGACACCGATTACCCCCGAATAGAGACCGGCGTTTCCGAGGACACTATATACAACGTCGATTAAACCATTGAATAAAGTCTCTAACTAAGCGCAATAAACAAGAAAGGTAAAAGTACCTGAATGCTATTGAGTTTGATGAAAGGTACCCCAATAAAACAAAAAATAAGTACTGGGATAAACGTATCGATGACCGCGGGCGACTGTTTTACTGCGGTATTTTTTCCCCAATGACATTAAAATAAGTAAAACAAAAATATTTTCTCTAAAATTTGTACAATTCTGAAAACATGTTCGTACTTACATTCTCTGCACCATCAAACGAATGTCATATCTTTGGACGAATGGATGGATGGTTGTCCCATAGGTTCTGTAACAGGAAAAACAAATTCATTTAATTTGAATCCATCAACCGTCAAACAACAAATTCGAATCAATAGAAAATATACATTTTACGATCGTCCGCACAAAAGTGACAAAAATTAAGCGGGAGTGAACGAGCGCCAGCAGCAACAGAACGCGGGAAGCAGCGAGAATCGAACGCGTATAGATCGATCGAGACGTACTTCACGCGGCATTCATAGCGCGCGAAATTCAAACCGCAACAAAGTCGAATGTAAGACCAAAATGAAATAAATTAGATTTCTATTGTACAATAAAATACAAATAACAAATTCGTTTAAATTAAATCGATCATCGTGACACGAAAGGTAATTATCGCGAGAAGGCAACGACACGATTTGAGAAAAAATGTAAACATGTGAAATATACATAAATTTACTTAAACACAAAATTAATTTTAAAAATAATGAAAATGCAAATATTAATATTGATACCTATCGAGAGGATGAGAGAAGAAAACGGTACTCACCACGTAACCATGACCGTACTGCATCGTACACTTGCACCTTTCTGCGTCTCGATAACAAACGACGCAGTTGACACGATTAGAGAGATACTCGGAGGTGACGAAACGTACGTCCGTTTACTTTGACTTTCGTGTATGTTATGAAGCCGCGCTTGGATCCTTGCGACCGATTACCCTCCATCCCCCATCCCCCACTTACAGACTTTATTCAATGGTTTAGTTGACGGTATGTATAGTACGTTTTCGACCATACTAATCCCTATTGGGGAGGGGGATGGGGGGTAATCGGTCGCAAGGATCCGAGCGCGGCTTCATAACATACACGAAAGTCAAAGTAAACGGACGTACGTTTCGTCACCTCCGAGTGTCCATCTAATCGTGTCAACTGTGTCATTTGTTATCGAGACGCAGAAGGGTTGAAGTGTACGACGCAATACGGTGACGGATACGTGGTGAGTACCGTTTTCATTTTTCATCCTCTCGATAGCTATCAATATTATTTATTTGGATTTGATTATTTTTTAAATTAATTTTGTGTTTAAGCGAATTATGTATATTTCATCTGATTACATTTTTTCTCGAATCGTGTCGTTGCCTTCTCGCGATAATAACCTTTCGTGTCACGACGATCGATTTAATTTAAACGAATTTGTTATTTGTATTTTATTGTACAATAGAAATCTAATTTATTTCATTTTGGTCTTACATTCGACTTTGTTGCGGTTTGAATCTCGCGCGCTATGAATGCCGCGTGAAGCACATCACGATCGATTATATATACAATATAAATCTTGAACGTAGATACATAAGTTTAATTATTATTTGCATTCCTACAAATTTCTAACACTATATTAACACGAGTCGCGTAATTACGAATTCGAAAAACAATAGCTGTTTCGCGAAAGTGGTGTATAAATATCGCAATGTGTATGTGTGTGTGTGTGAGAGAGAGAGACGACATCCTTCTATTTTTATTTGTGACAAACTAATTTGCGATTAGCTTTTTAATGAATCGACAATAAATGATTAGATTGAAGAGAAAATGTTCAAATATAAAGTTTAACACGTTTTACATTCTCTACACCTTGAAGTGGATGTTCTATCTTTGGTTGGATCGATGGATGGATGGTTGGATGGTTTCCAATTCATTTGATTTGTCCACATGAGAGTGCCAAAAATTCGGTGGGAGTGAAAGAGTGCCGGCAGCGACCCAACCATATTTACAAGCAGTCCCATCGACTGAAATATCTGAGAAGTTTCTATATTGATGGAATAAGGAAGACCTATTTATTCTTGGTAATATTGATATAATTTAATATTTAGTGTATGTACAAATGATTCTTGCCGGTGCTGCCTTAAGGTAGGATGCATATTCCGGCAAGAATCATTTGTTCCTGAAAATATAAATTTAGCGCCATTACACGTAGCGGCAAAATGCTCAAACTATTAACCAAAATTGCCAACAGATGATAAATAGTAGATTAATGTTTATCATCCGTTGGTAATTCTGACGACAAGTTTGACCATTTTGCCGCTACGTCTACTGGCGCTGTACGGACCCCGAAGTGAGCTTTTAGATTTCGCCGCGAGGGGCGCTGCGATCGCCACCATCGCCAGCTCTGTCGGTATCGTTTGGTTAACAGTTTGAGCGTTTCGCCGCTACGTGTAGTGGCGCTATTTTCACATTTTAAGACGCGGATGATTCGTGCCGGTTTTCGTATTGTATCTAATAGAGAGAACGGCATGAACCATTCGCTGCTGCAACAAATATTCGTGTTATTTATTTATGCGATTGTTGCAGGTCTTTCTTTTGCTATACGGATCTTAGGAGGTTCAATAAACAATCCCCGACACTCGTAACATTCTTTTATTGCATATTAATGGTGATACATATTTGCAACTTCATTTTCCTGTATTCTGTTCGATTACGTATTCCAATAAAACAATCTTCCTGTTATCCTCTTGAGACACAACGGTGTCGTTTTAATCTGCTTTTCTCTACTGTTTTCCAGATGTTTCCTGGGATGCGTGCGAGCGCGTTCCACTTAAAATAAATGATTAGCCAAGGCAGACAGATCTGTAATTAAATCGCGGGGTTGGATAAAGCGTTAAAAACCGGGAGCAGTCGCAATGTCCAGCTTCTACGCTGGCAATAACTTCACAGATCGAAGGAGATACGGTTGATTTCAACACGATGGGAGAGTAGAATTGCCACGGGTCGCATGCAGCCGCGGGTAAATCCGCGGGGTTGACAGGCATTATATCGGGCGGCACGATCCAAGAGCAAACACCCCGCGGCAAGACTCGATCGGCCCTGATAACCGCGCATAAACGTCGCCACGGCTCTCTCGGGTACCATGTCCGCGGACTTTTATCGCCCGGCGAGGGCTCGCAAACTTTTGGCTCCTGCCGGCCAATTATTCCGCAACTTTATAAATATTCTTCAGCGTCGGGACGTTCAAGGTCGTACTGGTTAGGGACGGTCGCATGAAGATCGCATCTTAATGATAGCGTGCTGCTACGCCACACCGCACCGGGGCGAAAGACCCCGTTGCCTATCGATTTCCAAGGACAACAGAAAAGGGTTTGTCCGCGAAATCGTGGTTTCGACGTGTCCGCACGTAACGAACGATTTCTTTCTGAGTCAGTAGGCCAGCCTAGAAGAAAAAATATCCCGCCCCCGCGTCGCGTCGCGTCGGTTAGTCGCAGTCTCTATCCCCCGTGTCCTCGCGGAACGGCGGCGATAGATACGATCAAGCGTGGAAAAGTTTCGCTATTCAATCTTTTTTCGCGCGATTCGATCGAAACCGAAGTTCCCAGTCCGGGAACGGAAACTAGTCCCCACCCCCCACCCCGCAGCTCTGTTTTTCTCGGTGCAAGCCCCCCCACGCCCGCTGAATTCATTGCCCCAATTGGCTTCAATCATTCCGCACACTATACCACCACCCTTCACCTATGTCCGGCCTGCATATTACTTAATGCCTTCGCTCGTTATCTCTTCGTTTCATTCGATTTTTGCGGTCACGCCAACCGCCACCCTTTTCAATCACGGGGGTCGCCCTCGGCGTTTCTTCAATCTCGTACCGTTATTGCGTCGAATACATGTATATCTCGGTTCCGAGAATAACTATTGTCCGACATCGAAGCCACCGGAAATTCGAGACATCCGCGATGCAGAGGCGCCGATCTATCCAAGCGACACACCACCCCGGAACATCGATGAGCCGACGTGTTCGAGCTGAAATCGAGAAATTGCAAAACTTTTAGTATAGCACGAAGGAGAGCAGTCAAGGATTGAAAAAAAAACGACAGAAAACAATTTTTGGGGGTTAACCACCCTCGAAAAATTCTATATAATTTTCTCTTTGCACCAACTTCTAGTAGGATCTTCCGAGATCCACGTTCTTGCAATTAATTCGGGGAGAATGATCAAAAAAATGAGATAGCAAGCAACCCCCGAGGGGCAACTACCGGCTCCGAAAAAGTCTCGCCGATTCTGAACCTCTCAGAAAAACAAAAAGAAAACTGAAGAATTCGCAACGGGGGAGCGAAAGGGTGTCGGGATCGCGATTTTCGCGCGATGCTAGCGTCTGGACGACGCCAGGCGGAGGCAGGTCTACGCCGAAGGGAGCGAAGAAAAGGCGAGGGCGAAAGAGCGCAGGCCTCGAGCTCCGCACCGCGTCGTATTCGAAGCTGAGGAAGGAGAAACCTAGCCGAGGGTGGTCGGCTGGAGTCACGCAACGGCGAACCGAGGCCCGGGAGGCCGACGTCGGGGAACCGCCGATTGTTTCCGAAGCAAATCAGTCAGTCTGCAGAATGAAGTGTCCGGCGTGGCTCGTTCTCGCTCTGTTCCTGCAGTTGTTCGCCGGGATACCGGTGACGCGGTCGCAGAAGACCCACGAGAAACAGAAACAGTCGCAGCCGCGGCACGGGCATCTTGAGGTCAGGATCCCGGATCAAGGAACGGTCCTCGGCAAGGAGGTGCGACAATTTTTCCTTTCACGATCTCCATGCACACGCGCGCACGCACCATCGCTGTCGTCGTCGTTGTCGTCGTCGATGATTCCGGCCTCTCCTCGTACACACACCCACCCCCGCGGTTGCTATGCGATTCAACGAAACACCGTTTCCCAACTATGCGGTTACCCCGCGATTTCCCGCCGCGAACTCGACCCTTTTTGTTTCTACGTTCGGCCACGGAGCTCCGGTTCTCCAACACGCTTCCCTTCCGGTGCCCACAGACCTGTCTCTGCACAAATCGAGCGGAAAATTCCGAATGCGTAACACAGTGCCATCGAGTTTTCCTTAAAAAAGATAGTTGGTCGCGCTGCCAGCAGTCTCCTCCGAAGAAAATTCAATTGATCTTTCGCCCGACGTCGCTGAACGTTAGAAAAGAGACGCTGAACGCGGCGGAGTATTCTGGACTGTGCTACTTCTCCGTGACGACGCCTGTTCTCGTTGAACTCTCTCGATTAGGGGTCGCGTTGCATCAGCCCGCCGAGCGCGAAAACTGATTTTTATGATATACACGAGGTCTCCAAATAGCAAAATGTCATTTTGAGAGACACCCTTTACCATTTCCCGCCGAAACGAGACCCCGTAATTTCAGCACGTTTGAAATATAAATTCTGCGATCGGTCATTCGACGGTGCGATCTCGACGGTAACAACGTTTGAATTTCGAAAAATATCGGGAGCACCTGTTTTATTTTTAACCCGAGTCCCCGAGTCGGTTAATGTTGCCCTTACGTGAAAGTGCAAGCCGTCACACTTTTGCTGCGTAAGACGCGGCTATAGTGCGCGGCCGAGACGCATATATCACTGTCCCGGCACGAAAATCCGGCGGCGAGGGAGTCGTTGGAATAATTACCCGGACAAAACAGAAGAGCCATGCGAGCGAGTCTGAATCGTTCGAATCAGCTCGGCGCACGTGCTAAACGTTCCCCGCGTTTCACGTATCGGTTTATGAATTTAAATATTATAGATTGTTCCTCTCTCTCTCTGTCCTTCTTTCAGCGTTGGGACAAAAGAACAATTTTTTCCGAACCGTGCCACTTCGGTCTCATTTCAAAGTATAATCGCTCGGCTCCCTCGCCCTCTCGCATTTCCGCGAAATGATGCTGTTATGTGGAATTTAATTCACTGATTACCTCCACACACATACATACATACAGTTTCGCTCATGACATTCGTTCATTAATACGAAGAAATTACCATTTACCTCGTTGCCGAGTTTTTCCCGGGTGACGGCACGCTCACGGCACGACACGCTTAGGAACAACGTTTCGTCACAGTTATGTCAATGCAATTCTATATTGGGTTCTGAAAATTCAACAGCGAGATCGAAACTGGAAAACTGAACTTGACGAAGACAGCGAGCTCCAGCACGTTTCTTTACGTTCGTTCAGCGAATCGGTCCCGTAGAAGAAATAGAAAATCGACGCCGGGCGATTAACCGGTGGCAGTGAACCCCGAGCCGGTTCAAACAGAGATCTCTCCGTGTAACGTGTCTTTGATCGCCACGCGGAACGGGCGGATCAACGATCGTTACCCGGCGCTTGCACTGTTTCAAAGCCTGTGATTGCAGGTTGTACGGAGCCGATTACTCGGCGGCGTACGCTCGGCAAATTTATCGGGCTCGATCTCGGGTTCCGCGCCGGAATTTCCCTCTCGTTCACCCTGAAAGTTCAACGGGCAGGCTGATCATGTTATACGAGATTTTCCGACTTTTGCGAGCACAGGTGCCGCAGAAAAGGCCGCCGGCGATAATACAGTATCTGGGGATACCGTACGCGCAGCCGCCAACCGGTAAATTACGCTTCTCCGCACCGGTGACAGACCCGCTGCCATCCTGGAGCGGCGTTCGAAATGCGACGCAATTCGCGCCCTCCTGCCAGCAGGTGACCAACAGGCTGAAACTGCACGAGAAACTGTACCAGAGGCTGCTGCCGCCCGATCAGCCTGATCCAGGAGTCAGCGAGGATTGCCTTTACCTGAACATCTTCATGCATGACGGTAAGTTCAATGAAAACTTTGAGATGTAGCTTTGATGATCGTGATTTGGTCGCGTTCGATCTCCGCGCGTGTCAGCTGCTTTTTCTGGAATAAGTATAGACAACGCTAGGTTGCCCCAGGGGCAACGGTTTACAGCTAAAGTTAGAATAAACGTTGCGCTAAGGACGACTGGTTGTCCTGCTAGCTTTCAATGCTTGGAATGGGCGTGGCTTCGTTGCTCTTGACATTGAAAGAGCGAGACACTGCCCTACAGGGCAATCTGTGCCACTGCCTCGCATTAGGCCATCCTCTCTTGTCACTTGGACTCTCCTAGGTCTCTCTTCCTGTGAAGGGGGCGTAGCTATTATTGAGTGGGCGTGGCATAATGACTCGTCCGCTTAAATTTCTTCCCTACACATTTAGAAGTATTCCAGTTCCCAATCAGGATCTACTAGATATAATGGGCGTGGCTTCACTGCTCTGGACGAACATTAGCTCACGCCCAAGAGTAAATGCATCGTCGCGAACTGCTGTGCCTCCTCGCTGAATCTCGCGGCCGGCTATTCTCATCCAGGTAGAATTCAGCGGCGATGCATCGGTTTCCCCGGGGCGAATAGTTGCGCTCATTAAGCAGTTAGCGTACTGGCGTCATTAGCAAGCCAGGGAACGCGACGGAACGCGCTCGTCTGACACAAAGACCGGCTTCCCTCGTGTTTTTCGCCTGCGTTGATAGCACGTCCGATGAAAATCCTCGATAATCGTCACGACAACGTTTCTTCCGAGTAACACTTAAAGCCGCGGCGACACGCGATCTCGTCCGCTAATGATGATCAAGACCAAGTCCCGCTTCCTTTCTTTTGTTTCCTCGATATATCACGGGCCAGCGCGCGGTGTGACGCGATCCATATCGCGACGAATAAAAGGCTGCGATTATAACGTCGTCGTCGTCGTCGTCGTTCGTAGAACGGTCGTTTCGTTTCGTTTCGTTTCGTTCACGCGGAAGAGATAACGCGATTATGCAACTCCTGTGACCGTGAATAACGAACGAACGCGCACGAATCTTACGCGAATCGATTCCTCGCTGAAAACCGAATCCGAATTGTCCGAACAGCGACGTCGCGCGACGACTCCATCGCGAAGAAATCGTCTTTCCCGTCTGAGGGTCGCGCGGTTGCAGACGCCATTTTGTCCGGCGCCCTACAATTACTTCATTGTTATTATTCTCGCGAACGAAGGGCCGTAGAAAGAAACCGCGAAGGGGCATTTCGCATGAATTCGCGACACGGAATCGACTCGAACGCTCAATTTTATTTCTAATGCGCACCTTCTGTGAAGAAACGTGCGCGAAAAGGCTAATTATGTGTGTTCCCGCGTCCATAGGTCATGGGATATCGATCACGCAGCCTCTACGCGCCAAGAGAGGTCCTCATTTATCCTTAATTATCCTCACCGGTCACTCGACGATTAACGATAATTCCATATCCGCAGTAATTTCCTGCTCCAATTCCTCGATTGACAATAAATGCCGGCTATGCGTGCCGGGCGTACGTAAATCTCGGTGTTTAAGGATGTCGGTGAAGGACTGGGCTAATGGCGGCATTACGGGCATCATTTCGAACTAATTTTGGATGTCTCATGCTGTTGTCGTGAGTCATAAAAGTCCGCTCGAAGGTCTGCGGCTCGCCGGTTCCACGTTCACGCGAATCGATATCGGCGCCTATCGAATGTCGGTGGTCACCTTCTGGATCTGTATCGCGATCCAGCGTTCTCGATCGGTTTTCTTTTTTCCCGCTCATCGACGGGAATCCACGTTTCCCGAGTTCGCCGTGAGCTCGCAGAGTTTCTCCGCGCTAACGAAGGAAAGTCGACAGTGATCGACGTCGCACGATACTCCCGGGGATAAAAGTTTCACGTTATAATTTCAGGCGCTATAAGACGATCTTCGATGACCTTCGCCGGGCTGGTTTTATCACGTGGCAATTTTTTTTTCTAAGGCTAGGATATGGGTCGAGACCGGTGCTCACTCGAAATAGCAACACCCGGCAATTATATCGAGACGATGGTATCGTCCAATGACGTACGATTAGAACGATTTTCTGACAGATATTTAGGAACAGCACAATGTTCACGGGGTTTCCCTGTGATTAACTCGGCCCCTTTAGCGACGACGGGGTATAGCCGGCTTCCGGTGACCTTGGCTGACACGAGGATCTCCGCAGTTTCGTCGTGCCTGTGTTAAACAGTCGCCGGTTAATCTATTTTATCTTTATTGTAACCGTACGATTAGACCGAGCACAGAATACTCTCAACTTTTATACGTGTCCTGTTTACTGCTCCTTTTCGCCATGCTCTCACACACATGCATACATAAGAAGCCCATACTATCGCAGCGCCGTCTCCGTCGGAGCTCCCCGAGAACGAGATCTTTTACAGAAATTGCGATTCCAGCAAAAAAGGAAATGCACGATAGCCAAGAATTTGTTTAACACCGGCAGCACGAGATTGGATTTTTATCACGATTATACCGCAGGGCTCTATGGAGAACGTTTATTATTACGAGAATATCGCTTTATTTAGACCCCGCACCGGAACAACCGAATTTCCATTTAATTTCAATTAACACGCTGCGATGACTTAATAGTATTTTAACCCTCCTAACGACCCTCGGATATTGTATCACGATTTTTTTTTTCACACGTCAGATCATATTTAATTGTTCAGAGTCTACGGAAATATTCGGAAATTTCGCTGCAGATACGTTTTTGATGCAATGTAACATGTTACGCAATGTTTGAATTGACACGAAACGACTCGTTCCGCAGAGAGAACGGGGACTGCGAGCCAGGATTCAAGAGAAACGGGAGACCCGTGTTTGTGTCACGCGCGAAGGGTCGGCCATGGGGTCGGAAAACAGGAAAAGGGACATGCGAATCGGGAAATCATGCCCGATCCAGGCGGCCGACACCCGGTCGATATAGAAACAGCCAAGGAGTAAGAGTAGCAGTAACTGGCGCACGTCGTGGCACGCGATCTTTTAGGGTCGGTCGAGATGTTAAGATACTGGTGAGGTCGGTCACGAAACCACCCCCGCTTCCACCCCCGTGGCACTCGCTTTCTTTTCGCCTACGAGTCCCAAATCTGATCCCGCAGGATTTTTCCATCAGCCCAGAACATCATCTTCCTCCGATTGATCTTCGGAGAAATCAGTCTGTTCCCTGGTACTGCATACAGTCATTTCGAATTCAGTCTATTAGAGGTGCCCGCCGATTTCCTGACGATTATCTCGCGTGATCGATGTGTATCAACATGTGTAAATGAATCAACAGGGGCCCGAGCAGCCCCTGCGGCTGTCTTTCAACCCCTCGCGATTAGATCCTTCCTGCAGATACAGTGATTAAGGCTCCTTCGTCGCTCGTAATTTTCCTAAAACAATAGAGATTTACTGGATAACAGAAAAACAGAATTTTAGTTAATGCTAATAGGAATTAATAACGTACGCGTTTAGTAGTTGTCTCGATATTGTAGAGTAGAGTAAATTATTTGGAAGATTCGAATCTGCGGACTGCACAGGACGAATTTCAACAATAGGTTTAAAGGTTGCGGAGACGCATGTCATAAGTCAAGGGTTGAAGGACTAATTGATCCTCCGGCCGATGTTCTATACTGAAATCGCATAAATGTCGGGGCGCAGTTCGGAAGAATGTGCGACTCCGACCCAAATCTCCCGGTGGGAGCTTGTTACACGGTCACCAAAAACGAAAGGTAATAGCCCGAAACTATTTGTCAGCTGGAGGACCGTGGTTGCAGGAGAGATCGCCGATAAACCGCTAATAAATTGTCGCGGCGTGGGTGGATCCCGAGGAAGCTATTCCTGGACGTCTCAGACACCATCGCCGTGCCGATAACGAAAACCAGCCGCGAGCCTTCCTGTGTGTTACCGGGCCTCTATCTCGCTGGCATCTAAAGCGTCCCACCGTGCAATGGCCTGGATCTCTCCTCGACCTTGGCACGCTTCAAAAAACTGAGCAGCCCCCAGTGACGCTGAACGATCCCCCGAAATTAATTATTCAAATGCCCCCGCAGCTACTCACCCCCGCGCAAATCCACTACACCTAGCCCAGACCTCCTGGCCGAAATTGTTTTATCCCTCGCGAGAGTTCTTTTAATCCACTTGCCGCTCCCACAAGTCTGATCATTGGATTCCCGCTTCCCTCACCGGTTCGATAGGTTTTTGACGATCCGGCTGCGAGATATGTATGTAAATTATTTATTGAACATGGTTAAGATAATGCTCTTTTAATATCCTCACCTTCTTTACGTGCCATTCCGCCATTGGCATGGTAACTGGGGTTGTAGATCTTCCAAGAGGTCCTTGAAGCTTCGAGGAACCCTCTGCACGATGAGGACTGCTGATTTTGTGAATCTAATAAGAAAAATATTGAAATTTTGAAACAGTAAACAGATCTCTAAATACTGTAAAATATATTGGAGCGTTTTATTGAAATTATTGAACAGCAGTCTGCTCAATATTGATCTTTTTCCGAACATAGATGATTTATTAATTGTTTCTCGCCGAAGGCTCGACGACCAGATATAATCCTCCGCTGGTTTTCAATTCTTTCGTGGCCGGTTTGATCGGTGAATGTTCGTTATCGGATCGGAGGCGTTCTCGAGGCTTCGAAACGGATTGTCTCATGGCGAGCAAGGGATAACGCTATGCAAATAGTGTCGCGATCGATTCGCCGGTGCAACCGGAACCGGGGATGCAGGCTCATTTAGTGCGAACGCGAGTCCATGAATTCCTCGAGTTCCAGTGGCCGGTCGCCTCTTCGGTGGCAGGTTTCTTTTCCATCGGACCGCGTGATCGATAGCTCGACTATTCTCATCTTACCACCTTTCGGAAATCGAGTATAACAACGTATCGAGCGGGCCCGGAAATACATTCGAGCCTTGAACGCCTCGATAAATAAAATCGTTACTCCTACAAATCGAGAGCAACGTTGTGGTAACCATCGCAATTCTCCCACAGGATTCGAAGGGGAGGTCGATCGGCCGGTGATGGTGTGGTTCCATGGGGGTGACTTCAACACCGGCACCCCCGCCATCTGGGACGCGAGCTATTTCGTCCACAAACAAAAGGTAACCTGCATTCTCTTTCGTTCGACAACTTATTTATTTTCCAAACGTTTCGAGATATTCTGACTTGAAAGATTAAGAAAAAGACGGTTTAACACCGAAAATAATCTTAACTTCTCAATTTTAATTTCATCGAACGAACTGTCGATCGACGTGTTAAATAATTTTTTTCTGACTTTCTGTTACTTTTATCGAGACCGCCGGATATTGGTAGTTAGTTGGGACAAACGTTGGAAAAACGATTCCAGAAGCGTGGGAATCTCTGTCCCAAAGGATACTGACCGATTCGGACTCGTAGCGCGTCGGAAAAATCGCGGAGAAATCGCGGATAGCGTTCCGACCTTAGCACACATTCTCGGAAAGTGACGCCGATTCGGAATCGATGAGGCGAACGCGAGAAGTCGACAGAAAATCGAACGGAATTAGGGTGTTTCTTTGCGTGCCGGCTCGGGCCAAGGTAAATTCAACCTTTGGAATCGCATTACCGGTCCATCTATGATGCATGGTTTATGCACGGGGGGGTGGGTTGCAATAAATGCTAATGCGTTTCCTCGTTCCACGGAAACAGATTCTTAACACGAGCATCGTTAAAAAATCGCATACATAAAGCGGTGAAACGACGTGGTTCGAGCTCGACCGGTTCCGTTCCCTTACGATTCCTGAAGTGTGAAATCACACGCTCGGATGAAATGATTGTCTGCGGTTTTTGTAAATGCTTTATTCTCGGTTGGAAACACTCCATTACTATAAATACGCTATCCGGAACAAGTAATTCGTAGCATGTTGGAAAATCTATTTGGTAGAACACATGGAATGACACCACGGGGTTCTCGAGTAAATACTAAATTTCGACACTGTGACCGTTCTCGTTCGTTCATTTCGTGGTCGTCAGTGTGCGGCGCCGCGATTTTGGTAATTCCTAAATTTCTTCATTTTTTCTTTCCTCTTTCTTTCTCGATATTCGTTAGATTTAGTTCGATTCTCGTTCGAGCTACACGGACCTTTCTCTAGACTAGTTGTCGAACGAGCTCTTCGGAACTCCTCGACATTAACAATAACACTATCCAACACACCCATCTCGCAATCTGGCAACGCATAGGGGAACTCTTGCAGTGCTCGATCCGCTGAACACGAATCCGCAAACTGTTTTCCTCTGGCAGCCTCGGTTCTTTACGTGTTCGATTTGAACGAATAATAAATTGATCTTCGAAAGACATCCGATACAAATCTGTACAAATTTCTCGTTTAAAAGTAGCTAACATTTCACGATGATTTGCACTGAGCTTGAAAAAGATCATACGCGACGAAAATATTTCTAATTTCATCCATAATAGAAAGTTATGTAGAATTGTTAGAGGCTCCAGTACGCAATTGTAAATGCTCAATTAGTTAAAAACAATATACAGATCCTCGCTCAGCGCGTCGTAGTTCGCAGGAGGAGTCCGGTACGCGTTGCAAAATCGCGCGGAAAATATGAAAAAACGATTGGACAGCGTGGTAAAAAGAGAGAACCCGCCGCTCCCGGTTCGAAGGATGTCTATCTTAAACGCTACGATTAACATCTACGCGACCGCGTGTGCTTCCAGGTGATAGTGGTCACGGTGGCCTATCGTTTGAACATCCTGGGCTACTTCACGACGACGGACGCGGAGGCGCCTGGGAACTACGGCATGTTGGACCAGGTCGCTGCGCTCGACTGGGTGCAGAAGAGGATCCACAAGTTCGGTGGTTCCGCGTCGAGCGTGGTGATCTACGGGCACAGTTCCGGTGCGATCAGCGTGGGCCTGCACCTGATCAGTCCGATGAGCAAGGGCAAGTTCTCGAAGGCGATCGCGATGAGCGGGGACGCGGTGAGCTCCGTGGGTTCTCCGCGCACGGAGCTGCCGGTGGTCGACATCATCGCGGAGAAGTTCGGCTGTTATCGGCGGCCGACCTCGTCGTTGATGGAGTGTCTTCGTCGTGTGAACGTGAACATCCTGGTGCGCGAGTCCTCGGACATCGAGACGTGGGGTCCGATCGTGGACGCGGAGACGAACAACGCGACCGAGCCGTTTCTGCCGATGCATCCTCGGGAAGCATTGGAGAGCGGCCAGCTGAACAGCGTGCCCTTTCTGGCGGGTTACACGAACAACGAGCAGGCGCTCGCGTACATGGAGTCGCTGGGCAAGGGCAACCCGGACGGCAAGCTGACCTCGAACCGGTTCGAGACGCTGATCACCGACGAGTTCCTGACGGCGGTCTCGAGCCTCGAGGACAACACCACCTGCGAGACCAGGCCCGAAATGGTCGCCGACGCGGTTCTATTCTTTTACAAGCCTCATCCGCCCAGCAAGGACCAGGATGTCCTACGGGACAGGTACCTGGACCTGCAAACCGAGAAGAACTTCGCCGCTGGCCTGACTCTCCTAGCCGGCCGGATCTCCAACGAGAAGCCCGCGTTCGTCTACAGGTTCGACTACAGGCCCGAGACCAAGTACGCCACCAGCGACGTTCCCAAGTGGGCCGGTGTGCCGCACATGTTCGAGCTGCCGTTCGTTTGGGGCCTGCCGAGCTTACGCGGCACCACCATCCAATGGAACTACGCGGACCAGCATATGGCCGAGGTGATGACCCAGCTGCTAGCCACCTTCGCCAGGTCCGGGACTCCCAACGCCCCCAGTGTCAAGTGGGAACCGTACACCGAGGAGAAGCCTGGGATACTGATCATCGACAAGAACATCGACATGAGCGACGGGAGCAACGTCGACTACAAGGCCCTCGCGTTCTGGAACGAGTACTACCCCAGGCTCCTCGAGGAGGCAATGAACAACTGCTGCAACGTCACCAGTGCCGCCACTGAGCCAGGGGCTGCTACCCCGAACATCGCTATCGGTGGTATAGCGATCGCGGCGTTCAGCTACCTCGTTTGGTAAACGATGCCGGAGGAAGTTTCATTTGTACACACAGGCTTGGCCGCGAGGCTTCGTGTTGTTGGTCGACCGTTCGGGGTAGCTTGGTATAATACGCGAGATTGTAAATAAAGCGTTGTAAACTGTTTCCTTAGAGTGTGATAAATTAGACTGCGGATTTCGTGGATTTGTCGCGGACACCGGTCGAATACAAACCTGTCGAGACATCGGAAGAATTGTACATAGGGGTGTGTTCGTATGTTATTTTCGGGTAATTGAAAATTGTTGGTAGAGAAAGCACACAGAGATTTCACTTTTGTTTCGTAAAACTGACTCGGAGAATTATTATCTTGCGTAAAGATCCGTAGTAATCCGCAGATCTAGTAATAAACATATCGACTCCAGGTTTCTGTTAACACTTTCAGTGACCACGACTCCCCCGATAACGGGGATTATTTGCCCAGGTTTGTTTAATTAATTATCGCGTTGACGCTTCGGGTGTAGAAAACTTCAATTGCAATTTTATTTCACTAAATAAACTAGTTCGATCGTACGACACTCTTTTAAGCTACTGAGCGAGTATTGAAAGTGTTAAGCAAAGTGCAGCGGGGAGCTGAGCAGTTAGGGTGCACTAGATTCTTTGGGAACAACAGTTAAGGGGTCCAGTAGTTCTTTTTAAATGGAAGGGGATGACTTTTGTGTTGTCGCGTTAACTCTAGTGTAGCCGAAGAACATTTACTTAAGCTATTTTTGTTTATTGCGCATAGTTACAGAGTTGCGAGCAAATTGCTTCGAAGGGGAACTCTAGAGTTTAAAAAATAAAAAATATGAAGTCGATATCTTCATTATATGAATTTTAAGAAAACAGATTGTAACACTTTATTTGGCACACCCTGTATTATGTACACGAGTGGCTCCTTTGTGTGCTGCTGACATCTATTGTACACTACTCTCGGTTAGCTATTAGGTCATCCCCTAAATTGTGCCGCCATTCAACACTATCTTTAAATGTAAAATAATAATACTTACATCTATCTTTATCCATTGGTGTATTGACTATCATTTTCAATTACGCCCTGCTACCTATCGATCAGCTTTTCGACTCCATATTCAAGAAAGTAACACTAGATTTACGCAGCATTAAATCTGACTCTTCTACAATACTTTGTCAAAGGAACAAGAATGTATCTGTCTAAACTTCTAGCAATTTTTTTTATAATGTATACTCAAAGAAATACATTTACTGAATAATTCATCATGAATACATCTTTATCATCTCAATAATAGAATATCAATAATGTTAGAATAACAATTAATTGTTGGTTGATCCAATCTCGTTGACGCTCATTCTTCAGGCTTTTTCGCACAGGAAATGTTTTTTCAAACATTTCAGATACTTCTTAAAAGGTATAAATAAGATACGACCGTGTTTATGTACATGGAGTGCTATAGAAAACGACACTACTTATGGAATGACCTAATACTTTACAAGTTCAATCCTGCTTAGATAGTTCTGGTTCCGTTCCCTATGGAACTTAGGAAGATCTCGGTGACTCCTCGCGCGTGGAAGAAACCTGTCGATGCATGAACATTGTTAACAACGGAGATCGTGGGTAGGAGCCGCCGCAAATACAACCGAAACGCTCGATACCGCGAATAGATACAATTGGGATCGCCCGAGTGATTTAAATACAGGCTGGAACCCTTAAAGGATGAGTTATAGCGATCCCTCCGTAGCGTCGCGCTTCTGGTTGCGCCAATTTCACTGAACCGTCGGTCTAAGAGAAACTACCTTCGTTATGATAAAAAATTGTTTGAGTAAGCTCTAGAATTTCTGATGGCAGGTTTAAAGTACTTTTTCCACAACGTCGCGCTCGAAGTCCATCAGGAATGCACCGAATCGTCGGTTAATCGAAGACGAAATGACTTCGTTATGAAGGGAACGATTTAAAAAGAGTCTGGAACGATCGTAAACCGATTTATAGAATTTCTTCCGTAGCGTCGCGCTTCGTTACGGAGGAAACGTGAATTCCAGCCGATTCAAACCATTCGGTCCAACTTGGGGTACAGTGGCAAGGGAATGGGGGGACGTATGGTGTAGAAGCAAGGAGAGGACAACCACCAGCCTGGGCTTTTCGTCCTTATTTTTTCCATAAATTGTTAATTTTTTTTTTGTTAACATTCACTGAGAGATTTTTTATTATTTGCTTTAATACGGAGAGATATAGAAAAAACATATATTGTTCGAGAAACAAACGGTTGATATAACTTATGAATATTTTGATGCTTTGATAATAATTAATAATAATAATAATAATAGTAATAATAATCATCGTGTGTGTGTGTGTGTACCGTCTATGTATAATTATTATATTATATATATAAGAGAGAGGTGCGCGGCGACGGGCGATGCATGGGGGCTGGTGGCCTGCGCACGCGCACGTCCAAACATTTTCTTTTTGCTTTTTCCATCCTTTTCTCCTAAATATATTTATATATTTATATATATATATATATATTTATATATACTATCATTAAGTAATCAGATTCTTCTTCTTCTTTCCTCCTCTTCCACGTTCTCCTGTCCACTTCTGCCGCCACATCTCCTCTTCTTCTTCATCGACTTCATCATCTCCATCATTCTCCATCCTCGTCATCCCCATCCTCATCATTATCATCATCTCCATCATCATCATCATCATCATCTCCATCATCACCATCATAATCATCATCATTATCATCATTATCATAATCATTTACTTGTTTGTTTCTTGTTTAATGCAAAACGCCTACAATGATAACCGACGCCACGGGGTCTCGTTAACACTAAAACTCTTTGTGCGCCTGTGTTTGCGCGTGCACACGAGCCACCCCGGGACCAACGTATATACAACATTATTAGTTTTTCCTCGCTGTTCCTCCACCCTCCTCCCAGTACTCTCTCTGTCTCTCGCAGGTCCTCGCGTCATTGTCACCTTCAGTTCCGGGTGTTCTACGACTATGTGTACTTCCCGTGTCCGTTCCACGCTGTGTCTGCCTCTATTTACTTATGATTCCGTTCAGCCCCCCCTCCTTGTCGCTAGTGTTTGCTCGGTAGTCGCCTGGAACCCCTCGGTTGTCCTCCTTCACGTATATCCGGCTCTCTGACTCGTTTCCTTTCCTTTCCTTTCCTGCCCCTTCTTCCCTTCCTTCCTTTCTTCCTTTCTTCTTCCTTGTCCACGCAGGAGAGTATGGGCGCTTCTGCTACGTCCCCTACTTTACAGGAGTAGGCACAGCGATTTCTTTTTCTGCTTCATCTTCTTCTCTGGCGACTTTTTGTTGATTTGCCGAACCAGGTCGTAGAAGATCTGCAAGCAGCCGTTTAAACAGTGGTCATTAACGATGTTTCCGGTTTTTAAGCTGGAGTGACTGGTTTGGAGAATTGGATTAGTAGATTGTTAGGGAGTGGGGCGGGGAGAAGAGGCTTTGGCTATTGACAGGAGGGGTGGGGAACGCAAGGGTTTCATCCCCCCTGGATCACAGTCTTGGCTGTTGGGAGAGATGCGACGATTTTTTTTTTGTTCTGCCGTCGAGATTAATCTCTTGCCATTAATCTGTTGGCATTTTTGTTACAAAGTCTATGGACATGATGAAATTAGACTGTGGAACTTCAAGCATTTACAACTTTAATAACATTCAGACCTCTAAACATTAACTGAATGAAGTCGTGCGAAAATTAACAAAGTCAAGCGTATCAACATCGAAGTTCCAGCATTTCTGGGAAAAAAGAGGGAATATCTCCTCGCAAAGTTCCGCAGTCTAATTACAACTGGCGTCGAGGCTAGTCGCCACTCCTAATTCCGAGGGTGATTAACACCCCGTTCCAAAGAATGGTCCTTGAGAGTCTCCGGGAAGAATCGAGAGGTTTCGAGCATGGCTACCCTATAAATTAAATTTATTTTCGAATAATGATCCCGGGTTTCGCGGGGGGTGGTTTCTATTCTCTCGGCGCGGCAGACAGCCGAGTCTATCGATTTCAGCGACTGCGATTGTCTCTCGAACGACCGTTAAAGTGGACCTCTAATTGCGGCCGATGAAACTTTCAATTTCTCCCTCTCTCTGTCTCCCTATTTGGTGAACCTGCAGAACTGCAACTTATCCTCCGACTTCAATAATTTTTTGGATATGTCGTGAATCTCAATATTTCCAGAAAGAAGAAAAAAGTTGTTGAAAATATTGAATTCTACAACATATCGAAAAATCATTTATCAATGGTAGGGCAATTAACTGTTCTACAATTTCACCACGTGCTGCGATTGCACAGCTGGATTGCACTTTCGTAGAACAGCCACGACAGAAGTAATCAAATGCAGGGAATACAGACGACGGATATGCTCGAAGGGTCGAGAGAAGAGAGGGGGGCTCATTCAGAAGCATTTGCCTGTATTCGGCGTGGATGCTCCGAGCGAAGAACGCGTCCTTTCACGAGGAAACGTCCTTGCGGAGAGGTAAATATTTTCGGTCGGCAACAGGGCAGCCTCAAAACGGCAATTCCAGCATACAATTTTCTGCAGAATCTCTACGGAAGCCGGAATCTACACCAACAAGCTTCGAGCCGCTGCTCCGCAAACCGGAAACTGTGCTGCTCGTATCGAAAAAAATTCTCTTTTCATTTCTACATCCGCTTCTCCACTGTGCCACCGGCAAAGCCGCACTTGGGTGAAATACTTCTTGCAAAATGTCAACCTCTGTCGCAACTGGGTCACCGGTGGATCGCAGATTTCTCATGTGAACTTCAATTTCCGTCAATTATTGTCCCAAAAGTTCCTTCGCAATGTTAAAAATCACGAACATGTACAAACAATTCCGTCTCTCATTGAAAGGAAGACTCAAAATGTTGAGGTTGAACTTGCACCGTGTGCATTCATCGAGAACAAAACTTTTGGGACAGCCTAATATTTTATAAAAATTGAGAGAGACGTTGCACAAAATAAAAATCTCCCACTGCAATCCCCCGTCCAGTTTCAATAAATCTTTGCCACGACTATTTATCGAATCATGTTTCGATCGGTATCGAAGGTCCGGGCTCTTCGCCGAACGATCAATTGCTCATGAAGAAGATGACGAAGCTAATGACACCGACGTTTCCAAGTAGCATGTAAGTAGTCATCCACGAGCTGCGTGTCGAGCGCGTTGCACGCTAGAAGCTGAGAGAATCCTGCTCACGGCGGCCCGTAGTGTGCAACTCCCACACTTAGGCGATTGCATTCCCACATTCAATTAGAATATCTCGGCCTTCGTAACGGTCTTGAACTCCCACACGTCACGCTAATTGTCAACCAACAATGGCCTCCTGAACAGACTACTGTTATTTGGTAACAGCACGCCACCGCGGTTTTTACAAGCTCGGCATCAGCGAATGCCTCGCGGGATAAATCATCTCTGGGACCTTTTTTCTGGGTTTCATGTTCTACATGTTCCTCTTTAGGAATGCAGCCCCTCTCGCAACGCGATCTTGCCGCGAAAATTAATGTACTCCGGTATTTTAATTTTTTGCGAGTCTCCGAATCGTTTTGATACTGTGGAGACTCTCTTTGAACGTTCTATTATCCGAACAGAGCATCCTGCAACTACAGATGAGATTTAAATGATTTTTTAATTGAACGTTGCTGAGCTGCGTCTATCTCAAGAAAGTGAACTCTCAACACTAAACCTACCGAGCACTAAAAATTAAGAAAGATTCTACTGATTCGTGCCAGTTTTATTAGAACATCTGCTTGATATTTATAATTCCAGTAATTATAAAACGAAAAATCTGAAACCGGTCATTTAACCGGCGACACAGTAGATTTAGTGTTAAGTAATACTAATTGACATACAACTACTTAATATTTAATTTAACGGCCCCACAGAGGCAATAAAATTCAGGAGGACTGCGCTCTGAAGAAAATGTAACCGAGGAAAACTATGCATAGATCTTTGGATGGCGGATTGAAGGGAACGGGTTCGTGATTTCAATCTGTTTCGGGGCAAGGGTCTGGCCAGACAAAGGGGCAAAGCGGCCTCTACTCACATCGATAACATTAATTTTGGCTTTGGCAGAGGTCTCCATGAACGCACAGTTAAATTGTCGGGCAAGGTTGACGCCCTGCTCTTTGCCCACTACCCTCTCCTCCTCTAAGTCGCACTTGTTGCCCACCAACACCATCGGTACGTCATCTGTGTCCTTCACTCGCAGGATCTGTTCCCTGAGGTCCTGCAGGTCGTTGAACGTTGACTGCGCCGTTATCGAGTACACTAAGATGAAGCCCTGCCCGTTCTTCATGTAAAGGTCCCTCATGGCTGTGAATTGTTCCTGAACAGACGAACCATCCACCGTTAATATTCTCGTCCCACACAAATACAAGATCGAGCCAATTCGATCAAGATCGATAAGATCGAAGACCCCCAGAGACTTGAAAATAATCGGAAAATCGAAAAACTTCGCACGCGAATAGAATCATCTGTAAATTATAGAAAGTCGAGAGTCCACGGTGGAGGTAAGAAATATTAAAAACTATAGCAAATCTAAAAAAAAGAAGTGAACAAACAATAGGCTAGTTTTACAGATGAGTTTTTCAAATGCACAGAAAGTTTCACAATTTTCCCAAAATGATTTTTAGTTCCTTTAGAACGAGTAAATGAAGAAAAATTATTAGTTGAAAATTATTGGATGCAGTTGAGTATGCGGTTCGCCGGTTAGAGGATGGTGGTTATGTAAAAAAAAAGAAGAAAAAAATGAGCGTGCGTAAAACTCACCGTTCCGGCTGTGTCTAGGATTTCTAACATACATTGTTGACCGTCGACCTCGACCTGTTTCCGGTAACTGTCCTCGATCGTCGGGTCGTACTTCTCGACGAAGATTCCTTGAACGAACTGGACAGTGAGTGCGGACTTGCCTACACCTCCACTGCCCAACACCACTATTTTATATTCACGCATTTCCTTGCCCTAATTCCCTGTGCGCCTGTGGTCACAGCCGAAGAGGGGTCACCGAATCCGCCACGTTTTGCTCCCCTTTGCTCGCAGTTGAACGGACCTGAAAACCGGACCACCAACTTCTTACACTCGTAATTCTTTCACGGACGATTTATGGTCATTTCCGCGATTTCCGCGCGACCATAAACCAAAATATCCAACGATCTACGACCGCGAACCCGTAAACCCCGTCTTCTCCGTGCTCTGATACATTAAATTATGTGCATACCGCTTAATAGACTATTTAATAAAATAAAACACAAGCTTATCGTAATTCCACTGCCTTACGTTATACCTTGCTGAAGAATTAATCTTTAAAAGATATACAGGTAATTGCACGATCGACGTACGCGTTAAGCGACAGATAGCGTATTAAATGAAGGTTTAAAAAATCATTAGGCGAGAAGAGAAAGTTGGGAACCGCTGCCCTAGACTGTTTTTCATTCCCTTGTCTATTTGCCAGGATATTACTCAATCCAATTCTATCGTAATATCCGTGGCAGCATAAATTAGTCCACATTTACGCGCATTATGTAATAAATTGCTTCGAATTAACTTGATAATAGTTCAGATTTAAACGTCGTGCTATCAGCCACTGTCCTAAATTATTAGATGTATCGATTCGTTAGCTAAATGAATGCGTAACCCTTTGTTCGCGAATTATAAACATTTAACAGTCTCAGAAACATTTGTAGTCGAGACGAAGTTGTTGCAGCTGATTAATTTCGCGGGTCACCGGTTAATTTGTGCATCCAATGAAAAATCGAATACGGAGTTCCAGAAGATTCCAACTTCGCAGTTTCACGCGATTCGCTTCGACGATTTCTTGTTTCCACTCGCTGTCGCGGAAAAGATGACAGGGCTTTGCGTCATCGAGCGTTGATCATAGTTCGCTGGAAGACGTAATATTACGCCGGCGGCAATAAATTATCGAGAAAAAAAACCGCGTTAACGAGGAATCTCCGGCCGCGGTTCAATTCGATTATCGAAATCGAACGATTCAATCCGGTTCGAGAGGATTTTGAATGGGCTCCTTTGGCTCGCCGTCCGAAATTGAAATCACGAGATTTCATTCATAACGATCGGAAAAACGAGCACCGAGAGAGCCCCCCTCTCTCTCCTCCACCTCCGCCCACTCGCTCTCTCTCTCTCTTTCTCGCTCTCTCGTTTTCTCTCTCCCGCTCTTCCTAGAACAGTTTTTTTCCCCGCGCCTTTATTGTCCTCGGCTGGAAAACTTTTTCCGCTGAACCTTTGTTTGTAAATGAAGGATGGCTGTGCCCGAGGGTTCACCCAGTTTTCACCCTCCACCCCCTCCTTTTTATTTTCCGGGAGAACCGTGAAACAATAAAACACGTCACGCGTTTCCGGTTCCATTTCCGAAATGGATGATAACAATTTTCGCCCGGGCCGTCTCCTCTCGTTGAATTATTCTACCGCGATCAAAACACACTGCTTCGAAAATCCTGGCAAGTCTTAAAACAGGAGGGGAACATCGATTTCGGCGATCCGAAAATTTTCAACTAGCGTCTGCTCCGGTTTACGATTTTTTACCACGGTCCCATAATTGCTATTTTCACGATTTATACAATTTTTCGGTAACCGATATTACGAATTAATATGGCTGCAGGTTGTTCTGTGTGAGCATAATTTTTATCCAGTCTCGGAAACAAGGAATACGTTGGCTTTGCGTAGCAGTTATCTCGAATGCGGGTTCTCCATCAATGTTTTAATTAGAATTTTTGTACGAGAGTTTTGAAACAATTATTTTCGCAAGTGTTTCGAGCCCGGGGCAAGAGGCGCGTTGTAGTTTGTAATTCGCGTTCCCGGAGAGGCTGCCAGGCGATTTTATGGAATTCCATGGTCTCAGAGTCGCGGGATGCGTGGAAACGCGATCGCGAGAGATAGGAAAATCCGCTTTTCAAGTTTCTTCGCTCGTTCCCCGTTTAACTAGCGCACTGCGCCTGCCTCGTGCACGCAATGCGCCATTTGTCTTAAAAACTAGACAAACTTGCCGGATTGCGGCACCGAGATCTAATAGAATGATAATCGCCCTCTGCACACCGGGTGTCTCGGAAGTCCATAATCTTCCGAGAAACCAACCACTTCCCTTGAAATCGAGATCTCGCACAAAAATTTGAGGTTCAACCAAAATTCGAAACTTCTTCCAATCACTTTGCAAATCTCCAGGGAATGAACTTTCTACACAATCTTGATGCACGCTCTCTAAAATAAGCTCATTAATTAGCCTGTTATCCGAAGAGAATTAAATGAACTTTTCGGATAAATTTGTGAAAAAAAATGTTTTTCCTCCGAAGCATTTGTTATTAAACAATGATCTCGTCAGAAAATGAAAAGGGACACGAATATCCCCCGAACTTTCAGATTCGCGGATGACGAGGACCGTAGTAAATATGAATTTTAATTAACGTTTCTCTCGGGGACAGCAGGTGCGACGACTATCCGAAAATAATTGCAAAGAGATGAACGTGAAAGCGAAGGAATTTTCGAAGTAGAGAAAAAAGGAGGAAGAGAGAATTTGCCACGAGTGCACACCGAGTACGGGAAAACAAGGCGCGGCCGACGATTGGCCGGCGATACCATCATGGCGACGAGTCGCGTCCAATCCGCGGCCGCGGATTTCTTTTCACCAATTCGTCATTGATTTTAGGTTTATGAATGGGACCGCTTACGCTACCGCATCCCTTTCAAGATACTACTACGGCCATCGAGCCGCAACTTAAAGAGAATCTCACATTGCGCTGCACGAATATCGATCTCCGCCACCTGATCGATCAATTGCCAGCAAACGAACAATCTATAAAGAGTGTCTGTTTATTCGCAGTATCGTTCAAACCGAATGAAATAATTTTTAGTAGTTTTAATCAAAATTCGAGGAATTAAAACCTTTTAGACTAAAATCTTTAATCACTTTTACCCGCCTTCGATCTCGCAGGAAAAATCACGAGGTAATCCGACGATTCCGAAGAACAGTGATCTTTTAAGTTGTTCTTTAACAGTGGGATTAAATAATCGCCTTCGGCCGTCTCGAATCTTGCAGGAAAGATCACGAAGTAATCTAAAGTTTCCAAAGGTTACATTGGAAAAATTGCGGACGGAAGATCACAGAGAGAAAAAGGTTCGAAAGAGTCGCTTAAATTATTTGAACTCGAGAGAATCCCGGGAAAATTCCTATGATACAAGATAGGATTCGGGGATTAAGGATTCAAGCAGAGTACAGCCGCTCAGAGGTTCGATAATTAGGAACGGTACACGCAATCTTCGTGTAGCTTGGATCGGAACGGTAGAATGAATTTTACATTAGTCGAAAATGATCGGACAATGGAGATAATATCATAAATTGATGGAATTACTTATTCATGAAAGAGAATCGCGTAAAACGAAACCAGAGAGAGAGGGGGTGGGAGAGAAGAGAAAGAGAAGATCGTGTCTTTGTTGACCCGGCAGCTCGAATTTCGTTTTCCATTCCGTGAGCTTAATTCATTCGAATCGTCCTGCGTTCAAGGGCCACCGGCCCGCTTGTTACTCTATTCTATTTCAGTTGTCCCAGTTACTTAATCAATTCATCTAGGAAATATATTGCTCCGTAAATAGTCGAAGTTTGTTCGATTCTTCCTCACAATTTCGCCCTATTAAAACAGGTCGTCCGTTTATCCAGCCCCATTTTATTCGTGCACGTGTCGTTCTTATTTATTTTACTGAAATATTTCAACATAATTCACCCTTCGAAATATAATCCTGTAAAGAATAGTTAAGCGGACTCCCTATTCACAGTTTACATTAAATTAATACCGTTTTAAGAACACTTTTCAAAACGAACACTTGCCCAAAACCATAATGACCAAAATATAACCATATATATAAATATAACTACAATATAAATCTAACCATAATAACCAAATAAAGCCAAAATCACAATCGATCAATAAAAATTGTTCTCTCTCGAGATGCTCGATCTAGACATTCAAATTAGGCTAGTCCGTCCGGGATGGACAATGTCGAAGTTCGGAGCGTCTTAAATTGCTATGCAGAAGCTGCAGATTTCGATGACCTCGCGCGAAAACGAAAGGGGATCGAGAGACGGTGGCTCGATAACGAGTCAAGTGACACGGAACGGGGGTGTGTTTTCGGTCGAGCCGCCCTTCTTCTCGCGACCACGCGCAGCCAATCGAGGGGTTAAGCGTTTCCAAGCTCTCTCCCTTGGCTGGTAGGGTTAGAGCCTCGAGTGTCAGAGTAGCTACCATCTGCGAAGGAAGACGGTCTACGAGAGTTCAACGATTCCATTTGCATCCGCGCCGAAAGGGTGGCGCGAAGAGTCGTGGCGGGCGGAGGGGTGGCTCGATTATATTGAAGAACGACGCCGAGAACTTGCGATCCGACACTCGGAAGACGCGGGAAGCCCCTACCAACCCTCTCGCCATCCTGATCTTCGCGGCTCAACCCTCGCGAGATTTTTCCTCGATTTTTTCCATCACCGTACGCTTCTCGAAGATTCGCAGATGTCAATCGCCGCGCCGTGCAGCTCGATTTTCCGAAGGGACCTTGAGAATTGTTAAATTCGTTTCCTTCGCTTCGACTGGAAATATTGCGAATGTTTATGTTAAATTCTCACAAATTCAACATAAACATTCGACATATTCGTCGCAGCAGACGCCTCGGGAATCCTGGTGGTTGAATGAGATTGCATCAGCGTTATCTAACCAGAAAGACGCATCTTGTAGATTGAGGCCCGTTCCCCTTTGATCTACGGGCGAACGATGGATCGTGTTTGCCTGCGTTCTTCGTTCGCCCGCTCCATCGCGTTTAATTAAACGCATCAGTGTCAAGACGCCCACTCGAGACAATCGCAGCCGCCGAATGCACCGGCATGCATCTGCGAAGACCCCGCCCGCCCCCCGGACTTTATCGATCGGTTTCCCGCCGAGCGCAACGCGCACGAAATTTCAGAAAATCCTCGTACCGCGAACAATTTCCCGTTGTTAGCGTTGGTTCGTTCAAATTTTTATTCGCCGATTTAATTTCACTGATTCTCGAACCTACTCCTCCGAGAGCGACCTTGATCTTTTTAGACCTAATAAAATCGCACGAATCGGCTGCTGGGAGAGATCACAGTTTCTCGGGCCCTTGGGTCGAGGTATCCCCAAGACCGCAGCCCTTTTGCCCCCGGATCGCGAACTCGGGCGACGCGGGTCGTTCGATCGCTCCATTTTTCTCCGTTTACGCTCTAGTCTACATATCTCGGGACGTGTACCGATGATGCGAGGAAAAAGGAAGCGAAACCGTGAACGCTTTATATTTATAGCTCGGTTTATTCGATCGTGAAACGCGCGGGGGTTTGAGGGGGGGATTCTCTCGACCAGCGGGGGTCGGAGAAAAGAAGGGAGAGAGAGGGTTAGTCGCCGCGTGTCGAATTTCTCGACGTTTTAATTCCCGCGCGGGCGGAGCTTCGAAATTCGGCCGGGGAAACGGGCGGCTAGGATGCATCGTCGTGTGCCCCCTTCTCCGACCCCCAACCACCACACCCCGCATAACTGGGTCACCGGTCGAACACGTTCACCCCCTCTGCGGACGTATGCGGATACCGATATATTTCCCCTCTCTCCCTCTCGCCCCACCCCCGTCCGTGTACGGTCAGGGAAAAGTTTTTTGGACGTCGGCCAAGGGGGTTCGATCGCCGGCCGTCGACTTGTTGCTGATGCGCGAGTCGCAATCCGGATTTTGACAAACCCCCCTCGAACCGCCCACGCGATCGATTCTCTTTCTCTTGATGCCGGAGGCTGTGAACTGCCCCAACCAACCCCGCAAATGCACTCGCGACAAATTTTCGATCGAGATGGCGAGGTTCTCTTGCGGAAGTTCTTGGGCCAGAGGGGCGGGCCCCTCCCGCAGGCAGTTATCGAGCGACCAATCACAGATGCTCTGCCCGCGTCGTCGAGTCTTTCTGTGCTTGGTACACAGCATCGAAAAATCTTGTAACGCTTTTCACACGGTTGAGCGATGGTACGGCGGACCCACAGAATATAAATGCGAGTTTAACGATGTCTGTCGGACAGCGAACTTTTCAACCCCTGTGTGTGTCGGGGAAAGTAGTTCGCAGAGAACGGTTTGAGCGTTAAGGGGTTGAAAACAGATTGTCGGATGGAAGACGAACGAGCACGGCCGACTTGGAAGCCCGTTTGTCTCTGCTTGTTTTCCGGGTGTGTGTACGTGTGTGGACGCTGCTCGACAAGAAGAGGAGGATCATCAACGCGCCCGTCTACTTCCGGGAAAAAAGCTCGCGATCTTGTTCGCGGAAGCACGTCAGGTGGCAATGTCTCAATTTGTCGCCGCGCCGCGCCGTGAGCCGCCAATTCTCGCTCTCTCTCTCGCGTTATTCTGATAATAAAATAATGGCGCGTTTCCGTGAAAATAATTGGTCGCGGTGTTTCGAAACTATTTACGATATTCCGAGCGTAGCAATTTCAAGTTCAGCCGAGCAATTACGTCGTTCCGAAACTAATTACGGGGTTCCAATAAAACTGCTGCATTTTAATTCAACACGCCCGCGAAAGAAACGCGGAAAATTATCAATCCCGAATTTTTGGCAGGACTGTTTTACACATCAAATAATTTGCTCCCGCCCCCCTTCCTCTCGCCCTCTCTCTCTCTCACGCACCCTCGTGCTTTTTCTGTCTCGTTTCGAATCGATTTAGGGAGGTGGGGCGCCGATGTTTTTTCGACCGGGTTTCGGGGCGAATCTAACGGGGAGAAACAATAGTTCGCCGAGCAATTAGCGCGCGGCCTTTCCTTTGCATTATTCTCGAAACCAATTAACGGTTCATTGATTCGGGAACCGCGCATTATGAGCTTTTAAAGCCCGGCCAAGGTCCGATACTCTCGATATACGGGAAAATTGCGCGGCGGTCGCCGCTGTCAAGCGGCCATTATCGACGGTAGGCGAAATACTTGACTGGAAAACCCGGCTCGGTCGGAAAATTCGCGGAAAATCTCGTCGGGATCGCTCGAAAGATATCCCTTGAGAGAAGCGAATCGTGTAGGTAAAAAAAAAAAAGAGAAAGTCGCGAGCCTCCGGACAAAGTTTATTGTAACGATAATCGTTGTAACATTCTCGCGGCCGGTTAATATAAAATTTCGATTGCATTCGCGCCGACCTAATGCAAATAGTTACGGGAGACGTGTCCAGTTGGCCGACCATCGTTTACCTGTACCGCGGCGTGCGTTCGCGGCTAATTGCAGCATCGATATTCCCTGAATTAAACATTATCAAAGCTGACGTTCGATTAACAACAAAGCCTCATAACGCAATTACAATCCTGCATATATAATAATTTGGTGATGCCGAATTAATTAATGTACATTCGTGGCCACGAACATAATTGAAGGCAAAGGGTTCCCTAAATTCTTTGAAAATTAAACTCACGCTTTTAATAATACGACAACGAACAGGACGGACAGAAAAGTGTATTTCCACGGGCACGCAACAACGTTGATTTTTAAACTACCGCGAAAATTTCTTTGGAAAACAGGCGTTTCCGCGCGATAATGCAAAGTTCCCGCTAGAGTTTCGAAACAGGAAAATTCGCTGTTGAGAGGTCGTGGCTGCGCTTTTCCTGCGCCCGCGGCACCCCGTAAAGTGGACGGGGGCGGTCCTCGAGGAAATAAAGCTGTTCTCGCGGCTCTTTTCTCCGTGACCGTCGAAACGGGGCCGACTTTTCCCGCAGCGATAAAACGCGAAGAAGGGAAAAGTAACGCGGGGATACACGGGCGCCGAGTGCGCCGTGGAAGGGGGTTGAAAGGGGTTCAAGGGGTTGGCAATTCAGGGACGCTGCGATTCGACCTTGCCCGGCCGATGAATTACGTGCGCCCTTCATTCAAAGCTCTGTAGAACAACGAAAAAAAATCGTAGATCAATTTCCAAGGTCTCGTTGCAAAGGTGAGGTTTCGATCTTCGAATCCGTGGTAGATTCGTTCACGAAAAAAATTTTCCAACGATTCTTAGCATTCCAAGATTGTCCGTTTTCAAGAGAGAACTCAACCCCTCATCATGCAAAAACGTCTCGGAAGAAAATGAGCAACGGATCGTTGAAGCAGAGGGTCCCAGCATTCAAAAGAGTGGAAGATTAACCGTAATTAATGATTAAATCGTAACCGTTTAAATGTGAAAAGTTTTTTCCGAAGTTCGGTGTGTCGCACAGCACTTCCGGCGGTCAAAGACGGCCGCGAAGGTCCTGGTCGAGGCCGAGGATCCATGGATCGTCCCCGCGGCCGTGTCACAAGTGTCCCGCACAATGGACACAGACGCAGAAATCATTTGGAGATGAAAAATGGACGGCGGTGGAGAGAGAGAAAAAAAAAGTGGGGAGGGGGAAAAGAGCACTCTTCGTCTCGGTGTTGCCTAGTAGCGGAGCGCCTCGCGCGCCGAGTCCCTGTGACACAGTTTCGCACAATAGAGTAGTCTGCCGCTTTTACCGAGGCTCCCGTGGCATTCTTTCTCATTCTTAAAGGCCGGCCTCGGCGGCCTCGCGTTCATTTTTAATTGTCGACGCTCTCGGAACCGGCCGTGCGACACACACCGTCGATATCGCGGATTAATTCGACGGAGAATCCAATTTCTTTGACGGTCAGGGACATCGATCTTGCCACCTGTGCTCGGAAACCGCTGTCGAGAGGGTCGCGGCACTCGGACAAGGTGCAATTTACTCGTGCCCGCGGACCTTCGATCAGTCCTCCAAATTCATTCGTTTTACGTTCCCGAAATCATGGTGCAATTTAATCCTTATGTCAATAATCGAGTACCCGGATATCCACTTTCAATTTCCCTTTGAAGAAGTTCTTTAACATTTTGGTCGATAAATGTCGAAATTATTCTAGATTTGATGTGCTTAAATCATTATAGATCAGCCTGCGTTTGACGAATAAAAGATATGGATTGAAACTATGAAGTAGAACATCATTGAATATCGTAGAAATTTTGGCTATGGACATAAGAGTTAATTATAATTTTTATTTTGATAATAGCAACGTATAAAAATCTAAAATAAGAATGGTAAATAAAGAAGGATGAAGCAAATGGTAAAATAAAAGTGGTGAAGGTAAAGTAAAAATGATTCCATACCATTTAAAGCACGTGAACGAGAAATTCCAGCGATTTTGACCAATTTTCCGCGAACAGTTCATGAGAAAAGGAGAAAATCGGGTGCATTTCGCAACGATCTGAGTGAATTCGATCACGCTCCCTCCACTGATAAATGCAGTTCTTCCGGAAAGACGAATTTTCCTTCTGCTTTTCATCCGCGGCGCAATGGCCGCGACCATTTCGGCCGGGAAGAAATCATTTAATCCCGAAAGTAATTTCTATCGCAACAGCGGGGCTCGGAATTACTATTCGCATTACAGCGCGGCTCCGACTTTATTCGCTCAACTGATCCAGCATTTTCCTTTTCCCGCGCGAGATAAATTGCAGTTGCTAAACGCTCGCGGAAGTTCGTTTTCGCGCTGAGATATCTCTGATTTACCATTTCCCCGGCGGTTGCGGAGGAACAAATACCTGCACGATGCAATTCTCTACAAACTGTTGCAACGTCTCTTCCGTACGACGTGTGAAAATGAATTTATCGTCCACGTCCGAATCAGTATGAAAAACTGAGTCGAAAATGTCCAATGAAAGTTTTCGAGAAAGCGACTTGGAAAATGTCGCGGTGATTAAACGTTTCCAGTGAAATTTGTTTGCGAATGAAATGGTTCGCGAGAAAATGTTATCGTACATTTTTGATTCAGTTTTTTTCTGTTTTTTTTTTTTGTATACAGAATCGCTCGACATTCGAGTCCCTTCGAACGTGTACGGTTCGTTTTCCGGTAAGGGCTCGACAAAGCGCGCGAGACACGCGCGGTAAAAGTTTACCAGTCCCGTGAAAGGATGCGTCGACGTCGCGAAAAGCCGATAGTTCTGTCATTAATTCTGCTTCGTTAGAAGTTCGAGCACGCTCCCCGCGTTCGCGCGCGCGAGAGGGACTCGAATTAATTCTGTTTTCGAGGAGAAGTGCGCTGCAGTGCAGCCAATTGCGTCCTCGAGTGTCTCGCGGCCCTGTTCCTTCCGTCTTGCTCCGAGGCGTATCCTTCCAGCCGGTAATTAACATAAATGATCGTGTATCTGGGAAAAGTTATTCCACCCTTTCAACGAACCGGGAACCACCGGGGTCGATCTTCCGTACGAAAATCAATAAGGGCAGAAGTATTTCCATTGAACATTACGTATAATACAGGAACAATAAGTGAAAGTGTGAACGCGACGAAAATCGGCGAACCACGGGCCGAGCCGGTCTTTCGCGTGAAATTCGCCGGCAAATGATTTTGAATTGCAAAAAGAAGGAAACTATGTCAAGGCAGCCACGGAATTAGGGTCGCCTCGCGTGTAACGTCCTCTACACGGGAGTCACGGTGTGAAACGTGTCCATCGGACAGAATTCGACACCGGCGATGATCGCGTAAATGGATTTTTCCGTCGAACGGTTTCCCTTTTATCGGTCCGCTTCGCTTCGGAGGATATCCACGGGTCTCGCTCTCTATCTCTCTCTTTCGCTCGCTCTCTCTCTCTCTCTATCTCTTTCTCTGTTGCCTCGTCGACAACGTTATAAAACGCGAAAATCCAACGGTGACGAGAGAGGGTTGGAAACCTTCGAAGTAACCGGGGACCTGAAAGAGATGCACGCGACGGCGTAACTTTTGCCGTGAAAAGCAAACGGCACGGGAAAATGTTTGCCGAACAAGCTCGATTGCACTCCGATCACCCTTCTCTCGATCCCCGTCTCTCAATCTTTTTCTCTTGCATTTTTATTGGCTCGTTCCGCGCAAGACGTTTTCACAAAGGAACCCGAGATGTTTAACTACTCGTTTCCACGATTTTCTTTCTTTTTTTTTTTTGCTCAAGTAATTTATTCCCAAGGAAATTCCTTCTCCGAGAAACAGAAAATAATCTAATCTAACCTTTTCCTCGTGCATTTTCATTGGCTCGCTTCGAGGGAAACAGTTTTCACAAAGAAACCCGAGACTCGGGCTCTCGTTCTTACGAATCGATTTATTCCTGTGGGCATCCCTTCTTTGAAAAATAAAACCAATAATCGTAACGGCTCGTAGTACGAACAGTTGTTTACGCGTGGAATAAATCGTCGTCGCGGGCTTGTGAATTTTCACTCGGAATCAACCGTTCTAAAGTGAAGCATCGACGGGGGGTTGTTCTGCTGTTGCAAAATAACGCTCAGCCACGCGTTACAATAAACGACCGAGAAAAAATAGTGTGTCCACTGTGGAAACTTCTAACTCATCCACCCTTATCGGTCTAACTTATCCCTGTCAGGTCGCCACCTCTTTTTATCTTTAATCATAGTCGCACGCGTGGAAAACAACTTATAAACGACACTGTTGTATCGTCTCCATTTTTCGAGAATGTAAAGGACGGATTTTGTAAAAGCGGTATCTTTTAGATACCGCCTCCATGGCGCAGACCAATCGAATCGAATGATGAACGTTTAACAAATAAATTTAACGATTAATCACAACCTTTCAATCGTCCGTAAAAATTCAGAAAAGAGAAATTGAACAAAAACGAAATACATCAAATTCGGTAGAATAAAAATTTGCACCCGCAGCGAGAAGTCACTTAGTAAGGCCCTTGATTCTTTAATGATTGTAGTGGTCCTAAATGTGGATCACTCGACTGTTTCAAGGGACAGCCGCCAATTTTTGCGAGGGCCGCGCGAAATCCCAAAGTCTAGTCATCGCCGTCGACGGAAAGGGTTGTTCTCCTTTTTGGCGGGATAGTCGCAGGGGTGCGCTAACGAAATTCTGGGCGGGGGTGGCGGATCCGCCCTCAGGAAATCCAGGAAAACGTTATCGGCGAACCGCTGCAGAAGTGTTCGCGAGTCGAGTGCCACCCCCGTTCAAGCTCGCACCCTCTCTCTGTTAATTATCGCCTATCCGCACCCCCCGGAAAGAGTGGAACGAGAAAAACGAACGGCACAAAGCCGTCAAGAGATCCGACGTTCAAACTTTTCAGACGAGTCGCGGCGGCGACTGAACGATCTCCCGAGGCCTCTCTTTCTCTCTCTCTCTCTCTCTCTCGTCAACGCGATCTGTGTCCCCGGAACAGTTAATAACCAGCACGATAAATATTAGTCGAGGGTGGCTCGGTCGCCTAATTGAAAAATAAACAACCGACGAAAATAATGAGCACTTTGAAGTTGAGCGATCACGCGCAGCGTACGTGTGTATGCGCTTGGATTAATTGGGACGTTCGATTTGACGTGGATCCCCGATAATTCAACGTTTGTGCGAAACTTTATTCCCTGTAACTCGGGCCGGACGCTGCGCTCAAGAGATCTGGTTGCACAGGATGGAAATCGGGAAGTTTGTCGGTGATCCTGTTAGCCTTAAACTTTCCCTTGCTCGCATCCTAATGTCTGTAATTGAGTCGCTCGTTCGCTAAATCGATTAACCCCGACAAATAAATAGGGAACTCGAGGGAACATTGTACGGACGTTTTTGAAAGCTCTTTTCAGCTTTGTCCGTAAGTGGTGCGCCAAACTCGCGAGGATGGCAATTTTCTTTTTTTTTCGTTTAAACGGAAAAGTTAAACCTCGAGCAATTATTTCTGTCTGTGGGACTTAAACGAGTACAATTTTACTGAAACAAAGTACTCGCCGAAGTTTCGCAGCCAGGTCCATCGGAGAATTTTCGGGCGTTTAAGGGTCCTGTAAAGGCAGAGAGCCCTTCGGATTTCCTGGCACGGTCGTACGAAAATAGCACGAGAATAGATGGTCAGATAGATTACGGCCGAGATCCTGGCCGGAAGATATTGCCGAACAGACCGGAAGTAACTTTTCTAGTGTATATCTAGGGCTTTCTTCCCGTGTCCCGAATGCGCCGCGTTCACCCCGGCCCGCCAAACATCTCTGGAATCGACCCTAAATCAACGCGTAATCATCCCGTGGACGACGCCGGCCGATTCCACGTAGAAACGCGAGTCGAAAACGTAGAATGATCTATTTTCGTACGTGGCTCCGTTTTGTGGATAATCGATGTCTGACGAGCAAAGTGGAAACGGCGAACGATGCACAGACACAGAGAACTACGAAGTTGATTATTCTTCGCAAACGGAGCCTCGTGTTGAAACATTTCGAGAGACACTGTTTCGTTGCATTTTTTTTTTTGCGGTTAAAGTGCACGAAAACGCGTCCGCAGTCCGAGCGCATCGATCGACATTGCAATAATTGTGCAATCAGCGAAAAGTTTGAGCAAGAGCGTGGTACGTTTGGCGAGGATCAGCGACGAGCAAATGTTTGGGCTTCTTACCCGCGGATCCGATCAAATTTTCATTCGGTTTCCGCGATCTATCGACCAAGACGGACGCGAGGCGCCGAGAGTAAAATATAATTCGAAAGCGGGTCTATTTAATCAAGAAAATTGGCAGACGTTTGCACTGAGCCGCGTGTCAGTTTGGTTTTATTTCAGATTATTCCCTATCACCTAGCAGAAATTCTCGATTTTTTCTCCAATTCTTAAGGAATAGTTCTTTCACTTAACACTAAACCTACTACGATCGGTCAAATAACCGGTCCTAGATTTTTATTTTACAATTATTGAAATTATAAAGATGCTTTCATAAGGAATGATTTAATAAATATCTTTGTTATAATATATTTATCTTTATTATCTAAATAAATTAAATTTTGTCATGATTGTAAGGCGACACGTGCCTGTTACTTTTGTAGCTCGGTACGTTCAGTGTTAATTGTGTCCCAGTATCGATATTAACCTGCATTGTGTTTACATTCATAAATGATAAAATGTTCGCTGTCTCGGTTTTACTTTCTCGTTACGCCTTCGTACGCGACCATAACCGACGAGTGTTTCTTTTCGTGGTGGTTCCGAGACTGTCCGCAGCGGCGTCCAGGCTTCGAATGTTTGTTATTAACAAAGCGAATCGAAAGGATCCGGTGAAGCGAGCGCGGTGGTGGGGATCCTCGCAGAAATTGTATCACGCGCAGATAAGCGTCCCGGATAGCAAGTTCACAGGATATGAAGTAATGCCTGATAACGAGAGCGAGCGACACAAATCGGGCGTAACGCGCGGCGAGCGAGCCAGATTCGTTTCCAGCTAGTTTTATTGGCCGAACTTGCCGCTTATTCCGGCCAATCACGCGAGCAACGCTCAAAACGGAGCCGCATTCCTTCTGGGATCAGACAATTAACACATTGACCGAGATACATCGACCGCATAATTATTCTTCAAAAGCTATCCGCTAACGAATACAAACTCGCTGCACAATATTTTATGCATTCCTGAATATCTCCACGTTTCTTTTCTACGTTCTATCTTATCAAATTCTAAACAGTCGAAAGTGTAACAATTTAAATAGTCACGCCACGCTTTCAATTTTCTAAACTGGTCGGCTAAGAAAGCACAGATTCTCCAATGAAATCAGAATATTTCCAAGCTTTCGAGAGTATATTCGAAAATTTTCTCTGCCAAAATTCAGAACTTGAAAAATTCAATATTTGGCCAGGCGGAACGGGGTGGTTTTCCCAGGCTGCTGAGCGGCGGGGAAAATTAAAACTCCGACTGGCTGCCAGCAATCCGCGAAACGTCAAAGGAACGCGACGCGGGGTCGTCGACGGTGCGTTTCACTCGCCCCAGTCGCACCCCCGAAACAACTGGGTCAATCCGTGTCCCAGAAGCGCGAGGAACACGGCCGGATGCCGGAAACTGCCGTCTCCAGCCGGAAACCGCGGCGCTGTTTAAGACTTTCCGTGCCGGAGAGACCGGAATCGACGTGGTCATCGATGTTCGCCCGTTTCGTTATCGACGGGCGCCGGTTCTTTGAGAAAGGAGGCTGTTGCAGCCCCTGGAAGACGCGAGGGTTCCGAAGGAAGAGGGTTCGAAAGCCCTAACTACTTCAGGACCACGAAAGTCCTTCCGGCGGTCAACGGAACTCAGCAGGACTTGCTGGAGAGACTTACTAGAGATCATCAAGGACTACTGGAGGTTCTTGAAGGATCATCAGGCGTTTAAAAAAATCACGGTACATCCCCGAGGCTCTCGGAGGATTATCCAAGCTACTTGAGGACCTAGCCGAGGTCCTCGAGCCTCGCCCGAGGGCCCGAGGACCTACCACAGATCCTGAAGGGCTATTCGAGAGGCCTGGAAGTCAACAGCGACGAATCAAAGAAAACAATTCAAGGAAATGTTGCTGTTAAATGTGGAGAATTAAAATTCATCTGCTCTCGATCCTCTTTTCTTCGAGATCCTGCTACTTTCGATGCGCGCAGGCCGTCGGCTAAACGTAATCTGACAAAGTCTCCGCTCCCGAGGCGAGAACGCAGAGCGAGAACGACGGAGGAGCTCGCTATTATTATTGACTTTTTCATCTCGGCGGTAATTAAGAACGCTGTCAGTGGTCCATTAAAGCATTACGAGCCGTCTCGCCTCTGTTTAAGAAGCAAGTTTCAGGGCATCGCTGCCTCTCAGCCTCCGGAACGCCGCTAACAATGTCGACAGCCTCCGGTCTCACGGCTGCTACGTCGATTATCGCGAGGGAAAAGTCGCTGCACAATCGATGCTACGTAGCCCCGAGACCATGGGCCGCCCTTTCGTTCTTCCATTAAGCACAGTAATAAGTTCGTTCGCATTTCTTTGTCGCAGGAATGCGAGGAAACAACGGAGGCGTCACTTTCGCATAAAACTTATCTTGATCGACGTAACGTCCGTTAACTATGATCTTTTCTCGTTCGGTGCGGTAGTAGATTGAACACGTTTCTTTCGTGTTTTCTTTTCAATTAACAGACTCGGAGACGCGCGTATTTATTTTCGTTGAAGGCACGAGAGAGAATTCAATGAACGATAACGATAGTGCTCGCGTTTGGATTTGAAAATTATAAATACATCCGGCGATCGATCGGCCGTTGCAAAAGCCGTTCTTTACACTTATTTCGGTCGGCGGATCAGTGTCAACGAATGCTGATTCGACCCGATTCCGCCCGTTCATCCCGCTCCGGATATTTTCAGAATTCGCGAATTAGATCGCTTCCCTGGTATTCTTTTGAACTGTGCGCGGCTAGTTCGACGCGCTTATTTATTTATTGCCCGAGCAGTTTGCAAATATTCAACGAACCCGGTGCAGTATGGTGATCCCGTTAAAGTCACATCGAAACTCATAGAAAGCGATGAAATTTCGAACTAATTTTAATCGGCAATTTCACGGAAATAAAACGTCATTTTATTCGTCGGCTCGAATTGTTCCCAGGTTCAAAGCTCGTAAGAACGTGTGAAGAGAACACCACGCGCGCGTCATTCGAGGTGGATGAGCCCGCGCCGGGCGGTATGCGGTCGGTAACAACGAGGTCTCGCCGTAAAAAAAATAGATTAGGCGTGGGTGGATTTTTCAAATCCGCCGGTGACTGCATTAAATCTGCCTACGTACCAGCCGCGCTCAATCTTATTTTAAGTCGGAGGCGTCGCGTCGTCGTCGTCACCGTCGCCGTCGTCGCCGAGTTTTCTAGCCGGGATTTGCATCCGAGAGGATATTCCAGAGATCCTCCGAAGATAATGTTTAACATTCCGCCTCCTTTGCGGGAGAACAGGCTCTGAATATTCATCCGATAATCATTCGACGGTAATCGATTCTCTCGTTCGAGTACAAAGACATCGAATGTAATTACTAATCTCCCTTTTTCTCCTCCGTCGACTCTCCCGGAGAATCTTCAACTTAATTGCGGCATAACTGGGTCGATTTTATCCAACGGCGGCTGCTATTTATTTATTTATGTAGATGGTTCAAAGGAACGTGTCGTGTTTTACGGTTGGTACATTTTCTCGCAATAACGGAGTTTAGTATGCCTGTTCTCTATCCCCTATTTGACGGGTGAATTTGATTGTACGTTCATTTTACATGCTTGGAAATGAAAATCCTAATTCTGTTGTAATATTTCTTCGTTTACAAACAACCAAGATACACTAAAACCTCGAAAAGTACGACTGATTGATCGCACAAAAATTTGTCTGAGCTGCACTTGCGATTTTAAAGGGCCGCCACTGCTATTGGAAGGTTTCGGAAGGAAGAAAGGGCTTTCCAGAGCAATTAGAAGGGCGAGCTCGTCGTTCAGGAGTTTGAAGAAGCCCTCTTTAATAATCCTCGTCGGATACATCGATTCTCCACAGACCGGTGTACCCGTTTAACTGGGTTAAGTGTGTACAAACAGTTTTCCGCAGGCAGGATCCGCGGAAGACGTTAATCGCTGGCTAATGTGTTCTCCCGCAAGTGGGTCCGAGTGTAATCTCCGACCAATAAGGGGTGAAAACCGGCCGACCACGACCCCGTGAAAAGCTTTTGTGTACCCTTTTTTTCGCGGCAGCTGTTTCTCGCAGGGCTCTTGAAATTTGTTCGCGTTGCCTCCCGCGAACGAGGCGGAAAATAAAAAAAAAATTCTCGAATAAAGAACCCTCCAGACTTCTGACCTCTGGCTCGGAAGAGGAGACGACCCCCCAGTATCTATCTCTCTATACTCTATGCGAACGCGACAACATTTTTGCCCCTTTGAAAAATACGCTATAATTCACGAGAGGCCTCTCCGAACGAGTCTCGCGCACACAATTCTAAAGCACATTCTCAGGTGTCTCGAGAACTCGAGTGTCTTAACAGAATTTCTTCAGCGGACCCTCCACAACCACGAGGAGAGTCAATGGTCGACCGGCGTAACTAGATCACCGGGCCCTTTGACGATATCTCCCCCACCTACCCCCGTCGAACGAATAATCACTTGACGATACAATTCGACACATAGTCCAATGTATTTTTAAATCTTTCCTTGTGTTCGAACAGCTGCTCGAGATCGGCTCCCGAACGATTCGTTGCGTCGAGTTTACTTCAATTTCGTTTGATCTGTAGAAAGTCTGAGTTTCGGATAGATTGAGAATTGTCGGATAAATGATTTCGAACCGGTGATTTCGTCGAAAAATATCCGACGAATCGTTCGGAATCTGGGCTGCCCGGCGAATGCTCTGCGAAGCTCTGGAATACTGATTTAACTGTCTGAAAAATTCGCACGGTCCGGATCGCGTCGTAATTCCAAAGTAACCAGAAGACCGTGTCAGGTCGCCGTGGCACGTCGTTCCCCGTATTATGACGCGACGAATTAGGAGTAAGCTGATTCTCCGGGGCGTTTAATCATCGCTGAACCAGCTAACCGTGAATTCCATGCTCTCTCTCGCTCGCTCGCTCGTTCCCCCATCGAGTCGCACTCGAACGGAGAAAAGAGAACGCGCGAGAGCCTCTGGCCGGTCGACGAGGTTCGAAAGTTTTTATTTCGTCCGATGGATTTCTAGCCAGCGGGAGCGACGGCGGTCGCGTTTCTCGGATCCGAAAACGCGGCGAATTAGCCGGCCGTGATCCGGCCGGATAAAACCGTTTACCAGCAAGATAATATCGACTTCTCGCGCAATTATATGCAGTCTATTAGTCACTAGTGAAAGGAACTAGAACGCCGGAGAGAAACCGCGTTAACATGAACGCGCTCGCGCGCAGATGTGTTTACAATTCTCGGTCCGCGAGACTCCCGAGCCCGCGTCCTCGCGAACAATATTCCATCTGCGGTTCTTATAATTTCATTACCCCCGTTCGCCGACGGATTTTCCAACGTTTTGTTTTTTTCTTTTCTTTCTCTTCCACCGAGGAACATTTCTATCCCGCACCGTACCGCACCGCACCGCGCCACACCGCACCGCCGGAAAACGGCTTTTCCATTAGGCTTGCCATTACTTTTCCAGATGCAGCTGCGAGGGAACTCGTTACCGAGTGCCGCGGGAAAATTATACAGAGTGATTACTCGCGCAGAAATGATTGATAGAGGTGGTCTCCGCGAAATTTCAAAAGTCGATACGTTCATTAGTTTCGTTCGGGAACGTTACCGAGGAGCCCGTATAATTGTAAACTTAATTTCACGGGCTCCGATGAATTTAAATCGACTTGTTTTTTAGCGTGCGCGGTCGAAAAGGTGGAAACGAGAACGATACCTCGCGCAAAATTACATTGGAAATGTAGAATACGATTTTTTTTGTTTCGCACGAAGCAAATTAGCTACGAATGTTCAACGCGTCCGCGTATGGCCGGCCGTTTCCACTGACAGTTAGCGCAGAGTTTTCGAAGTTAATTTTCACGAAAACCCGAGCCTCTTTGATTCCGCGTTTCCGGTGCAGTTTTCCAATCGCCGTGCGATTTTCATGCCGCTCGAGGTGAATGGTTTTAATAATTAATGTTTCATGTTACCGAGTTTACGAGTCTCATTGTGAAGAATTGTTTCCCCAGAAGATCGAAAGATAATTTCCCAAGGTAAACCGAGGGATTTGCGAAAGGGAAGCGTTAATCGGGGATTGACGCTCATTATGGGACGGAATAAGAAGGCATTCAAGCATTCATTGATCGGGCCTGATTGCACAGGAAGTGAATCGCCAACGTAAGGCCGACCGCGTGCATCTGGGGCGCGCACATTACGCGTCCTCCTCATAAACGATCATTTCAGGCTGCTTATTAGCGGCTGACCTCCTTATGCAATTCCAATGCATTTAAATGTTCCACGGAGAACGTGTCGCCACCGCGATACTTAATTAATGAAACACTTCTTGGCCAATCCGATCGCCACCGTCTGTTTGCACTTTCAAACGAGAAAATATCGAACATTATCGTTCTCTTATCGCTAACATTTTTCTTGGTTCATTTCACGATAATTTTCATACATCAAATTTATTTCTTGACCTGTAGAAAAGTTTTGAGAAAATCAACTGGAAAGATCACTCTTTTACGATGATCATCTATTGTTCCAACATATCGATATTTTTACCATTGTGCCACTGAGCTGCCAATGGGCGAATCAAGTTAGAAAAGTGTGGGATCGAGTGAAAAGAATCGTTACTGGACGCGTCGAAAAGTTAGGTGTGCGGGATATCACGGTGTCGACGGGGAAGTATCAATTCGGGAGCTTCCGTCGAGAGCGTGCCGGTGCGTGGAAACCGGCCCTAATTAGCGGCCGTCATTGTCACGGACGGAAGGCGCGCCCATCGGAGATTTTTCGAGCGAGGATCCCGCGCCGAGACACCGCATCGGCGGATATAATTAACGTCTAATTAACATCGCAACGTAATTGTCGCGCCCTAAGCGGGTCCAAAGTAATCTTAATTAGAATACGTAGTCCGGGGCCCGTCCGTTCATTCACCGGGTCGATGGTATACAGTATTAATTAACGAATATCCTAGACGATTAGAGCAGCGACCAATAATTCTCAATTTCGCGACCAAGGGAGTATTAATTGATCGTTTCGCTGAACTTAATCCTCTTCTCGATGATCTCATTGAGATCAAAATAATACGTAAATTTGTTTCTTGTCAGAAATACTGATCTTGGTCTGCTGATCACGCTGCTACCTTTCTTGGCGCGAGATGGCGACGCACCGAGCCCCTAATCATTTCTAATTCAGCCAATAAACGGTGATGGATCTACCAGCTGACAAGCTTGATTTGTCCACCGCCCACTTGTGATCTATCGACAGAATTTTCTTCACTGCCGGTCTACTTTTCTTTTCTTCCGGTAAACACAGAGAAATGACAATTTTCCATTCCACGGGGAACGAAAGTTTCGTGTATTTTGCGATACGTTTCGAAGGAGTCCGGGGGAGTCTTTCCTCTGCCGGTTTTATGTACTCTCCGGAAAAAATGTGATAGTCTCTTCCTCCTCCTCCTCCTCCTCCTCCTCCTCCCAGCCCGCGTTTCATTTCGTAACAAATGAGGCGGAACGTAACAAGCGCCTCGTACGAGGTCCAATATTTTGTTACATAAAACGGCACTTCCACCGAGCCGCGCCATAATAACAAGAGTTTTCCAACGGCGCAATGAAAACGTTTCTTCCCCTCGCTCGACGACGCTACGCTTCTCCGGGGTGGAAAAAGTGTGACCAAAATCTTATTGATTTTATATGAAATCGATGCAGAAATAATTGCAATTATTTTCTCGTCGTCCCAGAGCCCGGGGTGAATGGCCATTAGGCCACTCCTCGGGCAAAAATGAACGGGAAGCGTGAAGCACAATTGTTGTCGGAGATTTATTTTCCCGGGAAATCGATCTTCTTGAAAACTAATCCCCGGATTAAATTGTATACACTCTCCGTTCAGTCTTGCGCGTGGAATAGCTCAATGTCCATTTGTATCCTATTTGTGGCTGTATATTGAACATTTTTGAACAGGTTTACTTAACGCTCAAGCATCGCTTGTGTCAGTTTGACACAGTTTTCCCGAAGTAAGTTATACTGTTCATGTTATTTGTTGGTAAATTTGCCCGAAACTTCCGCGACTTTTATTTTTCCAATGCGAAACTCGTAACCGAAAAACCTTGGATTCAATCGATCTTTTACCACCGCGTCAATTTGACACCGAAGGACAGATTCAGTTCGTGAAATGAGGGACGGACGAGGGTTAACAGGACGTAGCGCAAAATTTTCAAGTTCATCACCGACGACACAGGCGTGTCGGTCGAGGTGTTAATGACCGTTACTATTTTCCGAAGAAGCTCGCTCCGCGAATAGTTGCAGAAGCACCGTCAAGGGAGGATCGGATTAATTAAATCCGATCTCTGCGACACGATCGCCTCCCGATAGTTTACGTTTACGCGACGCTAAATCGATAGAGGGCCTACCGGTAACCGCATCAAGCTTTACATTATCAAAATTGCTGTCGCTATAGCTCGCTCGATATTGTGATCGCGTGGTTCCCCGTAGTGCATATTCCGCCGTCCGTCTAGAGGCTCCTTAATGAATACGGTGAACCGAGGAATTTCGAAATCCGTCCCGGACCTTTAATCCCCCGAACCTCCTTAAACTTCCACGAGCCGATAAACTTGAAAACTTCTAAATGGCGTTCGATCTCCTCCCAACTAAAAGTCTCCCAAAAATTATTTCCAACCGCGTGCGCCCTTTGCACAGCCGATAATGCCCCGGCGAACCCTCGAAACTTTAAACGGGAGCCAATTTTCCGAAAGATTTCACGGCCGGTAAACTTCGCTCAAGCTAAATACAAGATACGAAGTGTATATTCGCGGTGGGGAAAAAAAAGAAATTCCCGCGTTGCAAAACGTTCGCAACGTCGTCGAACGGATCGAGCGAATTAGTCGCGGAGGAAAGTTCCTCCTCGAACCACGCGGGAAGAGTTCCGCGAAACTCTCGACTATTTGAACAACTTTCGTTCGCGACGTTCGATAGGCGAGAAACGGCGGGCCCGGTCGGCCCGATAACCGCGATACGTCGATTTGCACAGCGTTCGCTCGTTTGGACAGGTTTACACGGACAAGCAGAAAACAAAAAAGTAAAGGCAGCGCAATTTCGAACGGCACCGACGGAGCGCGCGCACGAAATTCCGCGTCTCCGGAGCGCGACCGGCCGAGAAAGGAGAATCGAGACTAATCGCGAGAGAGGTTTATCTCCCCCACCGATGACCGCAAACCAAAGTGTGAACGTTGTAAAAATACTTATCCGCGTTCTCTCCTCGAGAAACAGCGGCGTGCGCGCGCGCGTTATCGACGCGTTTCCTGGCCAGAAGCCGTCGAAGGTCATGAATCATCGTGAAACTAATGAGTTTAATCCGTTTAAGACCGTGCCGAGAACAGAGGCGAATGTGGACAACGGCGGAAAAAAAAGCGAAGCGAAACAAAGAGACACACGGGAGGCCTCGGGTGCGTAAAGGGACCAAGGGAACGACACACCGGTGTGCCCGCCATAAGGTTCACGAACCCCGTGACTCATTTCGCGTCACGCAATGACACCGAGAGCCGTGCAAGCCCCGCAATTTTCTTCGCTGGCCGTGGCAACGCGTGTCCGCGCAGCGCACGACGCGGCGGCACGCTGCGAACAAAAGTCGTACTTATTATTGTTCAATTGTTCGTCGATAGCATCGCTCTTCGAGCGAACTATGTCACTGCGAACCATTAACTTCCCGGAATAAAATTCCACGGGCGAGCGAAAATCGAGGAACACGTCGAAACCTAATTACCAGCGAGTATATTAATATTATTTATTTAATGGTCTGCGGTCGGACGACTGAAACGAGTGCCGCAGATATTTTTAGTAACCCCGCGCACACTTTTCGATTGTCGCCTCCAAGCCTCGTTTAAGTGGCGCGCCGTGCGGTCGCCGTGTTTGCTTCCAAGAACCGGCGACGATATCGTTCCCCCCTTTTCTGCTTGTGCGTTCCACTGTTTTCATGTTTTTCGAGCCGACTTCCCGAGTTCCCGAGGCGAGAGACGACACGATAACCCCGGAACCGGATGATTTCGTCCCGATGCACCGACTCCGCGTTCCCGGGTCTCGCCCGGTCATCGATAACGACCAGATTCGTTAAAACACCCGGTGAAACCGATGTGCCGCCAGCGTGGAAATGATTCCTGACCGGCCGGAAACCAGCATCGTCATCGAGTTAGGTGTGCAACCGAGTACGATGCATGCTTATTCGACCGCTGTCGCAGTTCCAATTATACTTTCTATTATTAAAAAGTGCATCTTACGTGCGATCGATGTCTCCTCGCCTTAAAAAGTTATTGCTAAAATTCGACAGCTCGGTGCCCCGGGAACGATGCGAGCAATTAAACAGTGTACTACAAAACGGTATGGTGAATACTTGGAAACATGAGCTTGTTCTGTTTATGAGTAACTAAAGTTCGGTTCACCGAATTTCCTTGCGTACCCTAATATTTCGCGCCGACGGCCGATCGAACTTGGACAAACTACATAAGAAGATGGCATTACAGAAAATCGTCCACTAGCCCCGGCTCGAGCTGTGCCTAATCGATACGGCTGCACGGTGTAAAGCGAGGAACTTCTGGGAACTGATTCGACGATTACCCAGTTTTAAGAGAGCCATCTTCCTCGGACTGTGAATCAGGGAAAGGAAGTTTGCTCGATGCTCTTAATCAACGCTGCTTTAGGATGACAGTGGATTTTGGTGCCAATTTCAACTTGGTAATCGAGAGTAGCAGCTTCGTGGGAGGATTTCGCGCTGCCGTTGAGGTACGGCCGTTGATATAAGTGAATGAGAGAACGTAGCAGTCGCCAAAACAGTCGGCGCGGCGCACTTGCCAACGACACTGTTCCAAGACCGAGTCCAATGACTCGTCTATCGCTTTCCTTTTCCGCGTCTCGTGCCGGTTCAAAGAACGCTGTGAGAGACGCTTTACTTTGTCTCTTATCTTTTCAGACAGTAAAATCTGACCCTCCCAATCATGAAATAGTCTGGAAAAGCTCGTTAAAACTACGACTCGTCGAGAAACCCCGCCTCACGGGGGCTAAATGGGCGGGGCTAAGCGGAGTGGGCGTTGACCGGGGGAAGAGAAGGGGAATGTAACGCTCTCACTCCCTACTAATTCACGATAATTTCTTTTTGGCCAGCAATTTTAGTTCCCTTAATCTCGAGACAAACACAAATCTGTCGGCAACAGCAGAAATCGTAGAAACTCCACGCCTCCGAGCGGCAAAGTGGGAGGAGTCCAGCAGAGCGCGGGGTCCAGTTGAAAGGGAGGGGGCACGCTCCGCCCAGCTACCTTCCGAGGCTAATTCCCGCGGTTGCCGCTTAATTAGCACGCTGTTCCGACCGAGATCTAGGCGCAACGCGGTATCAGATTTCTCCGGCGAGACAGATCGATACACGTCCCGTCCCGGTGTATCATCGCCGCGCGGACCGTAACGAGGGAATCGCCGCGTATAGATTTTAACCGGTGCGAGCTGGTGTTCCGCGTGCCGGTGTCGGGTTCGCAGTCGCGGGTGCCCCGTATCGTTTTCGAAGCTGAATCACGGCTGGTTAAAGGCGTCGTCGCGGACTATAATTTTAAACAGGAGGGCCCGGCCCGGCCCAGCCGCGCCGCGTCACCATACGTCTCGTTCGATAACCTGATTCGAGGATAGCGGAAACAGATGAAAACGATCCGCGTCGCACCGCGGAGATATTACAAGCGACGCGCGACGGGGAACGAGCAGTCTGTCATTATCGCCGCAATTTATCAAAACCAGAAGACGAATTAACGCCAGATGGAAATTAGAGGGAGCGCGGTAACGATCGTTTAAACCCCAAAGAATCGCGCCGAAGAACCGCTGTGGCTCTCGGGGTTGAAACAAAGGAAGACGAATTGTTTAACGATCCTCCCCGACGGGGGATCTCGTATCGGAGGACCGCGGGGATGGAGTGTGTACGAAGGGCTGTTCTCTTAAGGGGACATTCTCGTTTTCATCTTAAAAAAATCGCTTTTCGCATCCTCTTCGAGTACTGCTGTAGTAGAATAAAAAAAATAAATTCCTAAAAATTCGCCGAAATGTTTTCTAGGGAGGGGGTAGAGTGGGCGAATCGGTGATTTTTCGGGCTCGGCTCGGGCCAACGGTGTAATCGAGCCACAGTCGACCGAGGCTAGTCAGAAACTATCGATTACAGAGCATAACGCGTGCGTCTATGTCATCGCCCTTTTAGCGGCGACGTATCACCCTTCGAAATATACAGCGGAGCACAGTTGCGCGGCCGCTTCCGTGACCGTTTAAACGGCAGTAATTTACCGTCCTTCGGTCGGATCCGTACAAAGAAAGGCCTGATTCTGATACGGATGGAATGCAATTTCGGATTTCAATGGATCTTCTTTCGACTGCCTTTGTTCCGCCCACGGCCGCTTCCATCGTGGAGCCTTAATTTCTGCATTCTTTCTTTTTAATCGAGCGTGAGGGATCGCCGAAGCAAACTGGACCGGGCAGTTTAAATTCGCGCGCGCGCGCTCTCTCCAACGACTGACAAGTAGTCGCCGGAAATAGGAGAGAACGGGAGGCGGGTCCGGCACGATTGAATCATGGGAACGCCAATGTCAGCCGATTAAAATACGCAAAAATAATAGCTGAGCAATGCGGACATGACGCGACGCGACACGGTGCGGCGTGGTGCGGCTCGGCACGCCGTGCCGCGCCGACGTTGCGTCATTTCTCGTAAAACAATCGTCACAAATGATTGCATTAGTTCGTGAGTCATTCCCGTTTCGCTGAGCGAAGGTAACAGTAATTTCGCACGAAACTGTCGGCGCCGAAGCGCTAATGAACGCCGGCTTCCTCCGGCAAACACCGCCAAAAATCCGCGCCGAAATTTGCGGCGAAATTGTCATTAACCGTCTGTAACCGTTCGCAATCACCGTCCGACTCGATACTGTAGAGTTAGGGGTGCGTTGTACTATGGTATAATGATATTAATATAAATCATTAATACAATGAGCATATACAATTTTCATTTTGCATATAAATCCGCGATTTTTGGAATATTCCTCAGAGTCGCTACGGCAGATGTTCCGGATTAATTCGAATTAATTAAAACTCGACGAACCCGACGCTCCGACGATCGGTTTTTTCCGATTGAAAGAAAAGAATTCCGAACCCGCGGAACTGCGGAACTCGTAGGAAACGCGTTTGGAAACGATCGTGGCGAAGGTGGCGTGTTATCGGAGCCAGATAACGAGTTCGACAGCCGGCGCGCTTCGTTTCCGGCTGGATTTCGAAAAATTTCAGCCGATGCGGCGCCGTAATACGCGTTCGACGCGGCCCCATTTGAATCGCGCGGCGCCAATGACGTTGGCCAAGCAAAGGTCCGACATTTCCGCGCGTATTTTCGGTGGTGACGCTCCCGATCCGATGCGATCCGCGGGACAACAAAGTATGAGCGCGAGGCGCGCGGTTACCGGGGAAAAAGAATTCCACGAACGTGCTGGTCAAAAGCTCGCAACCATCGCGAGTTATCGATACAGAATATCGCGCGTGCAAACACGTAAGTACATACGAAAAACATCCAAGCTCGCCGCGGGTAAATAAGGAAATCGCCGCGCGAGGAATCGGCTGAGATAAAACTGCACTAAAAGCGAACTCGATGTGCTAAATTCTTTCGCAACGATGAAATAGAATTTGCAATTTCGGGGTAATCGAAAAGCTAAAACGTCAAATTGAATTGCAAGGTTATGAGAAATTATCGTGTTCCCGTGATTAGAAACTTTTGAGATTCGCAAAATTCCGTCCGCTCGACTGATGCAAACATTCGGGGGCCCGAAAGCCTGCAATTTTGGGGTTAAAAGTTAAAATACAAAATTACATTGGTAGGTCATGAAAACGCGCCATACTCGTGTGATTATAAATTGTTGGAATCCTTGAACTTGTTACATACCACCCGACCGCAGGAAACTCGCGGGATCCCGGCCCGCATCAGCCCGACTCGACTATAATCTTGATTACCCCAAATTTCGACCACCCCCGCAGTATTTTAATAATCGTGAAACCGATCGTCCAACGCGTTCCCAATACCCGAATGTCCTATTTGACCCGTTCACGAGGCGAAGCCATTACCAACTTTCGTGTTTTTCGGCATTCCGCTGCCGAAGGGCTTGATGGATAACGTGTTCGGAGGTGGACGGAAAAACAAAAATTGGAGGAACTTTTAAAACCGAGCGTAGGTGTGCGCCGTATCAATTTTCTCTACTCTTCATTTCGCGGTGGTTAATCGATTCGGCAAACGAGCGGCCCGTATATGGGTCACGAGGATTATAAATAAAAAGTTGCAAAATCAAACGGAAAGCCGTTTCATCCCGGCGCTGGCGGGTTCTTTTTTGAGGTGTACGCGTACTATTTCCTTCGCGGTCTTCTGTAATTAGAATTTCTTTCCGCATCGACGTGAAACCGGGATCCGGCGAGAGTTCACGGTTCGCGCGACCCGATGCAGCACTTTTCGGCGGAGCTATTCAACGGCGACAATAATTAACCACGCTTCCATCACCGAGACACCGATCGGTGTCAACGATAAATTCACGCGGCCGCTTGCCAACGGAAGGCCGGGGCCGTTCACGAAAAAAAAAAAAAAATACGGAAACGCGTACGGCACGTCCGATGGACACGTTCCATCACCCAATTAGGATATTTCCAGGGATTGCGAGACCGCCGTTGCTGGATTCGCTGATTTGGAGACCCCGCGCGAATGGAATCCTAGTTTCCGCTTTGTTCGCTATACTGTTCATTCATTTCGGAAAATGACGAGGGCGGATTTGGCCCGATGGCTATTAGTAAAAAAAAAAATAATTGATAAACGAAACTACAAATGTTACCGGGGAATTCTATTTGACTCGCGCGTTTCCCGCAACCGGTGCAGAAAATTTCTATTTTGCACGCAGATACGCAACTCCAATTATTAGTTCCGCCAGCCGAAGGAAACTCTATTGAATTTTTTACGAGCCACGCCATTCAGACCTTTTCTACGAATCTCGTGGCAGTGTTTCGTCGGCGCGACGACTATTAGCGCGGCTCTAGACTATAATTAGGACCCCAGGACATTTTTCATGCGAGCAACACGTTGTTCCGAGTGTTGTTATGATGGAACCGTTGTGAACTCTCGGGGGAGGGGAGGGTAGCAGGCGTTCTCCGTGCAACAGAACATTTGTTACGGGTCTGGTGTTGGGGAATTGGAAGATAAGCGCTCGGAACGGTTCTGATTAAAAATTATGCGAGTAGGTAACGAATTGTAGGTGACAGTTATACGGGGTAAAGAGGTTGTCCAAGAACCGAAATCGATATTATAACAGTTTTCAAGCCCTGCTGGGTAGATTAGAACGCCGGTCGATCCCCCGCAAGAATATTTCCGGACGTTCGAGAGAGAGAGAGGGAATGAGAGAGGAGGACAAGCCCTCGTGGTGGGGCTCTAAACGCGAGAGAAACAAATATTCGAGGCACAAGCGTTGCACGTTTGCCGGGTTTCTTTCTTCTCGAGTCACTTCCTGCGTCGCGGTGACTCACGTGAATCACCGGCCAGCCAGGAAGACGAAACGGGGAAAGCGTTCGAAAGACCGCAGAGCCCGCTCAAACAAATTCGAATCCCTTACGAGTCCGACATGAAAATAAAAAAAAAAAACCTGCAATACGAAACTAGCCCTGGAACGCGTTCCAAGTATTCCATACAACGAAAACGAACCCACAAACGTTTCCACCAACCGCGCAAGTGGCAACGATTGGATCTATTCAGACCTTCGTTCGTGAATTTTTGCCGAACGAATTTCTAGGTACTTAATTGTTCCCACAGATAGGCTGTTGAAGTCACTCCGCAGCCATAATAGGCACTGTTATTATTAACATTCTATTCTCTAAACATTCTTCGGGACACGTGATTGCTACACATAAGGAATGATAATTGTACTGATTCAAATATAAAGAGTTAGTAGCTCTTATTTGGAAGCAATTTATTTTCAGGGACAGTTATCGGTAGACTGCCGATTGTTATGCAAAATAAAAATTTTCTATGTACGAGCGTATTTCCCACAGCGATAATAGTAATTTACGGTTTTGTTTTTCACTAATTTTCTCCATAAACACGTAAAATCCGCGGTCTATTAAATACGAACTAAAAATGTCAATCTGTGCGAAACAATTCGAATTGTTCCGTTGAAAATCACTCGATAACACGAGACGATAATGGACCATTGTGACGGGAGGTTTTACTATTGGGGGCTCAGTTTGTACGAGGGCAAACAATCTCCATGAGATTGTCATTTACGTATAGCCGGCTTTGTGAGCTTATTAAGGTCTAAAGTCTTCGATCATAATACAGCAATTATCGGTTGCTAGCCCTCGTAGGTATAATAGAAGCAGGCAACGGAGATTGTGCGTCTGAAAAATGTCGCTATATTTCTAGATCAGTTACAATGTGATAAAGTTGAGTCTGCTTCCTGAGTGTTCAGTGTTGCTCGGCCCGACACAGCACATACAATGTAAACTCTCGCTGTATCAGAAGACAGTGTTATGATAAGCAATGTGAATTTAATGTCCCTATCGAATAATAAATACAGGGAACTGCCATTGAGATTCCATTCACTCTTTGCTGTATCTACGACGCTGTGCATATTCTCCCGTTTTAAGAAAAATATTTTACAATGAACATCCGCAGAGTCTCTGCTTATAACGCGTGAATGTAAATACACAGAAATTAGTACGTTCGCGCCGCGTGTAATTAAAAAGGACAAGTTGAGATTTCTCGGAGAGAATCTAATCAGGACCGATAAGCCACCAGTAATTTATCTGCAGACAATCGCGTACAAGATAAAAAAACATTATGCAACGATTACGATCGAAACCGATTGATAAATAAATCGGAATTAACCGTTGGAAATATAATCGAATCGATCGACGATTAACCAGCTGGCTCAACGATGAAACTGGTTATTTAATCGTTAAACAGATTTACGATTAACAATTAAAGCGGCGTGTTCTCTTGGGCAAACAAATATTTAAGCGGATACATTATAATCGCTCGATCAAATGAAAAGTCGTAATATCAGGGGGCGGAAAATAATGTCGTTTTATTTGTTTGAATTTGACATTAAAAAAAAACATTAAACGACATTACTTTCCGGCCGCCCCTAATACATTAACGCTCGCGTCTCTGCCGGAGACGGATTAACCTTTGCGTTCTATTGTGACAACAACCTCCGTGTTTCGTTGTACGTACACGCACACATCCGCAGATCCTGATGGACTACGATTTTCGAACGAATATAAATAAACAACGCGCAAAAGACAAACAAAAAAAAACAAATGAAATATTCTCGCCAACGAATAAATCGCGCGTGGCCCGGCGCGACGCGGTATGTATTTAGTACGGGGTGCCAGCAGGTTTTCGCGCGAACGAGCACCGACTTTATCTAAGCTGTCCGATAAGTCGATCTGTCGAGATAATCGAACCTAACCTGTACACAGAGAGAGAGGGGGGGGTCGGGTCTCGAAGGCGAGGCGAGCATTTGACACGAGAAACCGGCGTGCGAACGCGGGACGACGCACAGGGGACGGACGAGATCCGTTCGTTCTCCGGTTCGAAGATCGAAAAATGCCCCCCCGAAAAAAACAACAAACGATCAACGGGGGCACAGCTGTGAGGCATTGTTTGATAGAAGAGAGCATGGACTCCGGGCACCGCCTGAGAAAAACGCGCGGGCGGCCACCGTGCATGATTTCCGGCGGCGTTCGCCTGGCGTGCCACGCCACAAAGAGAGCTCACTCGCACGTACAAACACACACACGCGGGGGGTTGTTGGATGGAGTGTATCTTTTTTTAGCAGCCGCGTATCCCTATAGAGACACGAGAATCTCGTACGACGATGGGATGCGAGATCCGTGTGTCTCCCCTTACCTCGAGCGTCTTCGAAATGTTCCCCGAATCCGTTCGGCGTCCTCGGTGTGTCTATCGGTATCCTCTTCCCTAACGGCGCTCCGTGTCGCACTATTTCCGTCTCTCCCTTTCTTCCTCGCGCACTCCTTCGTTCACTATCCGTGAACGAACGTGTTCCTCGTCTCTCGCGACTCTCTATACTCGTCCTCTCTCTCTCTCTCTTTCTATCTATCTATCTCTTTCTCTGTCCCTGCCTGTCTGTTCTTTCTCCGTCTCTCTTTCGTCGTCCTTGTCCACGGGCCACCGTGTATCCCCAATCTACCAAAGAGATTCGACGTGACGATTATACTCGTTTCCTACTTCTCTGTTCTCGGTTCGTCGTCCCGTCGTCGGCTTGTCGGACACATCGGGAGCAGCCGAGGGGAGGAGGTCCGCGGAAAAGAGGTTTTTCGCGTCTACGGGAACCGGGGGGAACCGAGAAAGAATCCACCACGAACGTGTCACTGGCCGAGAGAGAAATTCCGCACTAGACACGAGAGTCTCTCGCGCGGCGCGCCGCGGGTGCACCGATGCTCTCTCTCCCTCTCTCTCTCTCTCTCTCTCCTCGGGGCACGGTCCGCCTCCTTAGCGAGACCTCGGCGAGGACCGAAACAGACTTCTTTTTTTTTAGTACTCACTGGCCGAACGAAATCCAGCCGATATCACAGCACAAAACCGGAACACGGAACTTCGGCAACCACCGGGGAACGGTTCTCGAATACGCTCGGCCGATCCACGGTTACGTTTTATCCCCTCGATATTCGCAGCACTCTCGCCGAAAAACCAGCACCACACCAGCCCACGATTCTACCGTTATCTAGGGCGATGCCTCTCTGCTCGCTTGCTCGCCGCTTTGCCCTCTACCCGTGACCACACAGACTCACAGGCGAGCAGATGGCGCGAGCGTTTCGGCCGCGCCGCGTGGTTCCCCACCGCGCACGCCCAGCGCCCGCCAAATTCGAACCGACCCAAGCCCCGTCGTCGCTCCCGCGATAGTTGTTCGTGCGCTTTTAAGGGAAAACGCCGCGTGTCGCAATTTCGAAGAATCTTGGTTTTATTATTATAAGCATTACTCTGAAATAACATACATTTACTCGTATCACGAGCGTGTGGCAACTTATTGAACGCAAAGACATTTAGCAGATCTTCATGCGAATTGAGAATGTTCTACCTGAATTGCAAACAGCTGGAGTGAAGAAGAAATTCATTTTCTTTCTCAACATGATTGATAGATTGAAAATTACTGTATTTTTTAAATTCTTCTAATTTCGTTAATGTTTTAAAGTACACCTACTCGTTTTTTTTCATAAATGTATAAAATCCGCTGTCTATCAATTATAGCGTAGTAATTCTCAAAGGGTTAAACATCGTGATTGATTTAATTGTCTTTGCCAAGTAATTTGAACATGTGCGCCAAATAAACTGAAATGGCGCTGCGAGCCTGTCCATAGACAATCATTATACGAGAAAGTACTGTACGCTATTCCATTTTAGGAAACGGTTTTACTATCTATGGTATCGTATGGTGCAAGGTAATAGAGCGGATGTCACAGTTAATTCTCGAGGTGGAATTTTCGGTCACAATTACCATGATATAAATGGGATTTTCACTCGACCGTTCTGGGTCGACGATGCACCAATTAAGTTCGACGGTGTGCCATAATTATGTATATAATCGGCTAGAAGATACATGCCCTCGATGCAGGGACCGCATCTTCTTCGGTCCAGTGACCGAAGAATTTTTGGCGAACGAGGAAACGTGCTGTTAGTCACAGATTGATTTAGCTTGGCGAAACTATGTGAGAACCGAGTGTGTTATATCATCGATCTCTCCTGTTCACGTGGATAATATTTACCGATTAGCGTGTACGAGGCATGTGGCGGTGCCTTTAAAAAGTACGGGTACCGCAGTGCGTTCTCTGCACTGATTCCATCAAAATTTCGTAAATAGCAATAAATGATAATTGAGGAAATATCGGTGTGTTCGTAACTTCACCAGAATGGAAAGTCTTCGTTACACGCTCTAAGCACACGGTATTCGGAATGGAAGTTATTTGGAAAAGCGTTAAATTCAAATATATATTTGCTTGTATTTCGATTACATTCGTCATTTCCTGTTTGATAAGCATCGCTCCGATAAGCATAGGTAAGACTCAGCGTTATTTATCCATGTACCGAAAGAATATATTTAAGTATCTATGTAATTTCAGACGAATGCAAATGCGAAATACCTACACAACAGAGCTACTACAATAGTAATAAACAGATGAGCAATGGTAATAAGAGTCATGGAAAATCATTGCATCGTTTGGCCATTCTGGTGCCATTCAGAGACCGTTTCGAGGAACTGCTAACATTTGCTCCACATATGAAAAAGTTTTTAGATAAACAAGATATAGATTATCATATATTTATACTCAATCAGGTAGTCTTATTTTCGTTTTGCTGGGAATATGTTCAGGAAGACTGTTCAATCTGAATAATAATGGTTTATATTCTTCCAGATCGATAGATTTAGATTTAATAGAGCCTCCCTCATAAATGCAGGCTTCCTCGAAGTTAACAAGGAGTTCGACTATATAGCCATGCACGATGTAGATTTACTGCCTGTAAATGACGAATTGTTATACTCTTTCCCCATCGATGGGCCTTACCATATATCCTCTCCAGAATTACACCCTAGATATCATTATCCAACGTTTATCGGAGGCATATTACTTATTAAAAGGTCTCTATAGCACATTACGTCACGAACTTTTGCACTCACCTAATAGAATAAAAATCGAATCGACGAGGTAATGATAAAATTCTTTTGCAGAGAAAATTTTATACAAGTAAACGGAATGTCTAATAAATACTGGGGATGGGGTCTCGAAGATGACGAGTTCTATGTTAGATTAAAAGAAGCTGGTTTAGCGGTCACAAGACCGCAAAATGTATCTACTGGAACACACAATACGTTTAAGTAAGATAAATCATTTACATAACTTGTGTATCGTTAATGTTTATGATCATTTTACTACAAAAATAACAATTGTTACAGTCATATACACGATAGGAATCACAGGAAACGAGACATGATCAAGTGCTATAATCAACGGGAAGTTACTCGGAAGCGGGATCGCCAGACCGGCTTAAACAATGTCTCGTATAAGTTATTAAAAACAATTAAAATGACTATCGGGGACACTCCATTAACCGTCCTTAATATCTCTCTAATGTGTAATAAGCTAATTACACCATGGTGTGAATGTGATAAGGTAGTGGGCTCGAAAGATACGAAATCAAAGGAGAAGAAAAAGGTCAATAATAACAAGTCTGCCACTGGATTGTAACTTCTACCGACGGAATCTGTATGAAAAAATATATATGTATATAACTCAATGTATTTACTTCCATAGTTCTTACTATCTATCGCTCTACCAATGCTACAAATCGAGATGAAATTTGTAGCAGACCTGTTCGACACAATTAATTGATTATACGGAGAGTCCTACCTAATTGAACCACCAATATGATTTGATTTGTAAACACTTCAAATCATCAAAAACATGCGAGACGTTTAGGTGGGACACCCTGTGTACTAACTCACTCGTGTACAATAACTCGATACCATAATTTACTGTCTGGTGATTTCTTTTTTATATTACACATTTAATAAATGTTTATACATATATTTACATTTTCCGCGACAGCATGAGATGGTATTGTACAATAAATATAATTAAGTGCACAATGGGTATTGTACAATGATAAAAGGAAACCTATCTAAATATTCATGATTTTTCTATTTCCTAATTCTAAAATGGTAAAAAAGACGGCTATTCTTAAACTAAAGTACCATGGCTACATAACTGCATTTAACTGCAGAATGAAATGTTCTCTCAGTTCATTTGTACTAAAGTCGTCACCGTCATTGTTCTCCTCGAATATGTCTTGCACCGTTCCTGTTACAGTTTCTGCCCCATCTAATTCACTTGTTTTCGCAGTCGAGTCAGGAACCTGTGCATCCTTCCCGTCTGCTTCGGATTCATCGTTTGGCGCATCCTCCGCCTTGATGCTCAGCTTTGGAACAGAGCTTTGCCCTTTTTCTCCATCGCTTTTACCGTGATCCATGGCATCTTCATTGAGAACCCCCTTTCGTAGAGCTGGCAATGGTGGTAGAGGAAACCCATAAGAAAGTAGCTTATCGTAGCCATTCCTTCCGCAGTGCTTTCTAATATCTGCTGCCATAACTAAAGCCTTCTCTGTGAATTCTTGTCTGGAACTATCGATCAACATCTCGTTAAATTTGGTCATCTTCTCGTCCAACAGTTTTCTTCTTCTCATTATAGTCTGCATATTCAACATTTTCCTCCTGTACGTATTCGTGTTCTTCTCTGCCCTCTCCAGGTACTTGGAAGCTTTCTCCAGCTTCCAGTTAAGCTCCTTTATTCGATTATCCTTCTGTCTGATCTGCCCCTCGAGTTTCCTCTTTTGCTGCGACTCCAGTGTCACAGTTTTCATCAGCTTTTTGTTCATCTCCTCGAAATAATTCACCCTATTTGATAAATCCTCTATCAACCTCTGTTTCGACTCCAAAACCTTCTTTGTGAGAGTCGGAGATTGCGTATTGGCCGATCTTGTATGGATTCTAGGACTCTGATCGGCCTCTTTATTCTGAACGTCCTGACCGAGATTTTTATTTCTTCTATTGTTCTCGATCTCTTTATAAATGATCAGTTGATCGATCAACTTTCCGATCACATTTTCCTGAATCTGTATTCTCTCCAGAAGTTCCTCGCAATCAGAGACAACACATTTATCGTTCTTCGCCTGAGGAACCTCGGCGGTAGGTGAGGAATTCTGCGACGGGATCTTAATCTGACTTTTATTTTCTTCCTCAGAACAGCTGTGTCTGAAACTCGAGGGCTGACTTTTTTTAGGACTCTGCGAAAAATCGAAAGATAAGGGCTCTCTCACTTCGCAAGGTGAATGTTCTACGATTGACTCGTTTTTGCTTACAGCTATATAGTCCTCCTTTCTTATGGGACTACTTAAATCGCTGTATACTGTGTCTGAGATATTTTTCTGCGATATCACAGTTATGACAGATGTAACGAACGCGTTATTCTCCTCATTTTTGTAAAGAGGACAATTTTGTGTTTCTAATGCGTTAGACGACAATTCCTCGATAATTTCGCTTACATCGTCAGGATCGCCAGTTACTTTTATAACAAATCTGGCAGTTTCTATATCCATGTCGTTTGTCTTGCTCATACTCTTAATTTCTCTCGAGAACACGGACGAGTCGTTTCTCGTGTCCGTGTCCGACAAATCGCTATTGCTTGACGAATTAATATCCGCATCGGATGTACTCCTAATTGATTTTTTTTATTGACTTCATTATCTCTTCCCTGGTTCTCCTCTTTCGTTTCATGGCAGCTCTTATATTTGGTATAACATGTACTTCGTCTTTAGAGAAGTTTTCTTCGATGTCTTCGTTGAACGCTTTCTTTTCGTCTTTAACTGTAACCTCTTTATTACACTCGGCAGCGTTCTCATTTAATTTTCCCGCTTTCAGTGTCGTTTGAGATATTTTTTCATCCTCGCTTTCTATACCAAAAATGATTTCAACATTTTCCTCCTTCTCCGTAAGCGTGTGCTCAGCTTTGCTTTTGGGTGTAAAACTGGGGCTCTTGTTAACGGATACATCGGCCTTATGCTCGTCGTTATTGAGGTCACAGCATAGGTGTATTATTTCCGCATCTTCGTCTTCTTTCTGACTCTTATTCTTCTGCACGTTCTTGTAGTTCTCATCTTCGGTGGAACCGCCTCCATCGCAAATTTGTTTCAACTTCTCCTCGATCTCGTCGTAACTATCTCCGAATGTGTTATGATCCATAACTTCAAGCTTTACCTCTTTCTTCACTATAGTGCTAGGCAAGGTAGATAATGATTCATTATCATTTACTTTCATCTTAATATTATCCTCCTTTACAGCATCAATGATGTCCGTAAGATTATCCTCGGTAATCATGATTATGCTTTTCTTATTACTTTCAGTGCTGATATTTTTCTTTTCCTCTTCCCTATCTCCTACAGGCTTGGAAATATACTTTAGCTTACTTTCAATAGACTGTACAGACGATTCACAGGCATCTTGGGAATCTGAGTCCTTCTCTTCAAAATGTCCTGTGGACGAATGTTCAGTATCAGCTTCCATGTATTCCAAGCTACATTCACTTTGAGAAAAGTTCTCCTCTTTAATGTTAATGATCTTGGTCTTCTTTTTCGGTGATTTCCTGGTGGACGTTACAGTGAATATAGAAGGAACAGCGTTCTTCCTCAATCTAATCCTTCCAGTCTGTGTGATTGACCATTCCTGGGGCTCGAAATGTACGTGACAGAGAAACGAGTTATTCGACGGTTCCCAATCAGCTCTGGCCACACGTTCTTGCCAAATTTTCCTCAGTTTCGGATCACGTGGAAAACATTTCATAATATACCCCTTCTCGCTACGATTATTGCAGCCAACTGCTGCACAGCCTGGCATATTTATACATCCAGACGTTATATTGGAATCTGAAAATGAATTCCAGATAATGTCTCCGCTCTCAAAAATCTAACCCTACTTAAAAGCAAGCGCATTCCTGAACGATGCAAAAAAAAAAAAACTACTGCAACAGAAAATCAACTTTAAGGAAAAAAAAACACTCCACATTTCAAATAATAATTGATTCCATCATAACGAACGTACCTATACTGGCGTAACGAAAACTAAATATATACAGGGGAAAACCGAGCGAAACAATCCGGATGCATGATGTATATCGCAAAAAAAAAAAACAATGCAAGCTTAATGCAACATTAGAAGCGTATTTAGCAGTATTTTTTTCGTGTTAATCGAACCTTTGTTCCTGCGCCCATACGGCTGTTCGTGAGTTAAAAAAAAGATCGGTACCGATTAGCGGACTGTATGCAAAACATTGTTAAAAACTGTGCTTGTGCAACCTGTGCGATATGTTGCACGCGCGCGTTCTACCAGCCAATTATTTGAACCGCTCCTCGAATACTTTGCTCGATTGTCGAACAAAGAGAAACAATATCTTTCGCACACCGTTGGCTTCGTCCAATCGACAGCGTGCGACGTGAAAGAAGCCGAAACTCGCTCACCTCTCAGCCATCGGCTTTATTTGGAGTCCGTTCTCGCTAATTGGAACCCCGAAATTTTCGTGTACGTTACTCATCGACGGCGATTCAATTATTTCCCCGAAAAACTTCTCCTGACCGTCGAGTCTCAAAAATACATGTACCAGAACTTCGAAACACACGACCAAGTAATACAGTTTACTCCATCACTGACAATAGACACGCGTTTCGAGATCAATTTCGAGTTCCCTGCGTAATCGACTTATCTATTTCGGTATAATGGCCGCTCTCAGGGATGAGCATAGGTTAACTTCACCAATTTTTAATAACTCCTCGAACGTTATCGTTTCCACTTGTTATTCGGCTCGTGTTAATGCTATTGCTTTGAATGTTGTTCACAAACGAGCCCTGCGTACTGTTCTTAATAATTTAAGTCCTGTACACTTCGTATAGGGTGTCCCGTTTGATCCGGTCATGTACAGGGTGTACGATTTGACTTGACCGCGAAGAGAAATGTGTAACACAATTGGTTTTATTGTTTTTTACAAATATTTTATATATATGCTAAGATATTTTGAACATCCTGTACATTAGTAGTCTAGAAAAGTAGTAAAATAAAAGTAGTCTAGAAAATATAAAACTAGGAGTTGTCTGGATGACCTAATTTTATTATTAGATCTTTCAAGAATGAATTGAATAATTTTAATCAATGACTTGCAATGTTTCATCTGTTCTTTGCGATTTTTAACGGGTTAGTATTTAGTAAATTACTCGTGTTGTAGATAACGGCGAGTACGCAATAAACGACCGGGTTTAAGTCGCGTTCTCTTCGGCGATTAAAAATGGTCCTGTGAGCACAGTAGGTAGATTGCGAGTGCAACATATGTAGCTCACATCTTGACGTTTGAATCACAAATAAATATGGTACCGAGCAGCATGTAGCTTCACACATATTCGATATGTCTGTCATAAATTCGGCCTACATTATGAGAATGTCGCTCGTCAAAAATTTCCTTTGTAAAAAGTGAAGAACGAATCGATTGCAATATATTTTAACAGAAATGACATCGTTAAACAACGTACTGAAAGCCATAGAGGCTCTAAAAACAACTCAAGAATCGAACGTTCTTCTGTCAGATTCGAGCACAAGGTACACCAATCTTTTCTTCACTAATCCTTCCTTGTAATAACAATTGAAACCGTCGATAATTTTCCCATTTCTTATTAAAGGAAAGAGAAGATAGCATGTTGCGTGACTATAGCAGAAGGGATGTGTTCACCAAGTGTCAAATCGGCAGCCAAATTTCCTCCAATTCTTAGTCTTTCGATAGAAACATTGTTGTTGCTATGCAACGACGACGAATCCAATGTCAGAATGATAGCAGATGAAACGCTCAACAAAATTATACGAGTATGAATCATATCCGTGGTCCGTGTTACTCAAAAACAGCCAGTAGACATACTAATAGCTTTGTTACTTGCTAGGCAATGACTGACAGCAATATCGTCAAAGTTCAGATAGAACTTTACAATGAAATTAAAAAGAATGGACCAGCTAGGACATTGAGAGCTGCCCTCTGGAGATTCGGGCTGCTCAGTCACATGATACGTCCTACGAGAGGGAAAGCATACGTGTCCAATTTATTACCCTGCATAGTAGGTATTGCTCACCGATCCGAGGAATCTGTAATCGAAACGTTGTCTCAGTCGTTAGTTTTAATTATGAAAGCTTTGGGGCCATTTATGACAGACAATGATGTTAAGGTAACGCAAAATAGTAAATGCACCTTCCCTGTAACTCTAAACTGATCCACATTTACATTTTACAGACCCTACTGAAGGCATTCTTCGAAAATGTGTCTTCAACTCAAGCAGTATTTCGCAGGGCAGCTGCAAACATGATTCTAGCAACATGCTTGAATTGCAGGAAGCCGCAATACTTTCTAAATTATGTATTAAAGCATCTTTTAGGTATTGTAGTGCCTATGAGCGAGGATGTGGGTGGTGTAGCTACAATTATCGGCATATTTGGCTGCGTGAGAATCATTTTACCGCACGTGTGCAATCCTGCAGAGCTTCAGGACGACGAGACCACGCAGTTAGACAGCTTGTTACAGATCTACGAACTGTGCTTGCACTACGCGAAATGGCATTCCGATCATAACGTTATAAACGCAGCTTTAGAAACATTGACTCAACTTCTGAAGTCGCCACCAAGAGCTCTAGTATCTTTATTGTTATCGAGTCAAGGTATAAGGAGTAGTAGAATAGCGCTGAATCAAAACGACGCGATGTTGTCCCTGAGTCAAATGAGTATCTCTAGCACTAACACAACTTGCGGGCAAAATTCAGAGTCTACTTTGAATTTGCTCGACTCAGAAATGCCGGAGATACATCCGAAGATAGAAAAGTGGATACTGGACTCCGAGGCCGCTCCCGCGCCGGTGCAGAATGTACAGCCTCAGAAGGACTGCACCAGGGATGTTATAGAAATGAAAGGGATAGAGCTAGACAGCTATAGTAACCTGAAAATAAATATTATAGACCGTAAGAGACTTTCAGTAATTCAACGTGCACACTTCTGCAGTATTCTTTACGATATTCATTTCAGATGAGGCTATAGAGGAGGGTAGCGACGTTGGGAGCGAGATAGGAAAGTCTGAGAAAATCTCTTCAGTCGCACAGAGCGAAACGAAAGATCACGATTGCTCGGAGGATATTGCATCGTCTATTTCTTCGCCCAAGAAGCTCTCCTTGGATTTTTCGTTGCGGGAAATTGACATCGGGACGTTCACCGATCCTGATGTGCCTCTGAAATTCTGCTGTCGCTATCTGGCGTCCTCTTTTCTATTGACCGGCACCGCTGGCCACGTGATGCCGGACAAGTACTTTCGCGTTAGCGTGAAGTCGCTCGCCCTAAACTGCCTTGCGTATATTCTGAAACTGTGTCCGAATCTGTTGTTGATGCCTGTCGCCAAAGAACCGAGCGACTCCGAGAACGAGCAAATGATAACGGACATCTTATTATTTGCTAATCATCCAGATCCTCAAATTCGGGGCAATATCTCGATGATCATCGGCACCTTCTTAAAGTCCGTGTTCACGCAGCATGGCGGGTCTTTCAAACGTTTCGAGACGGAGATTGCGAAAACGAAAATGCACGGCAGCGTGTCCTTAGAGAATTTAGTGAAGTTGCTTCTGGAGGTAAAACACTTGAGAGACCTTTTTGGACATGGTTATTTTAGGTGGATTGATTCATAATTTTTGAAATAGGGATTAGAGGATGATTCTGCGACGACGTGTCGGCAAACGCTGATCGCGCTCAGTCGGTGTCTGCCGGAATTGTTAGAGTCTGTCGACAATCATTATGGAGTTACCGTCTTGACTGCGTTACCTCAACTAGTAAAGAATCCATATTTTTTGGTGAAAGTGAAATTAGTAGAGCTATTGAGCGAGATATCGTACGTTACTGTAGAGCACATAACTGGCGGATCGATGTTCCAAGAACATTTCATGAACGTAATCGTGACGCTGCTAGGCGACCAGGACCAGAGGATCAGACACGCCGCGTCAGAAGCTATCGTGAAGTAAGATTTTTCTTCTAACAGTGATCCCTGTTTGCCCGGACTTGACCCGGTATACGAAAACATCATTCGGTTCCGCGCTGACATTAATTTTTCCAGGAGCATTCCACTGCTATACTTTCAACAACCTCAGGAGGATGTAATCACGAGGAAAGCTGTACAGTATACGGAACAATTTCTAAGCGCTGTGAGCGCAAGCAGCTTAGAGCTGTCGTCCTGCCAAGAGAAACAGAAGTTGTTCGTGAAGACGACGATCCAGCCGTTCGCGTCTTTAAACTTTCGCAATGGGACACAGTACCATCCGAACGTAGAGTACTCACTCTCCATTGTAGTGAACATGTTAGCGGAAATACTCGGGGTACAGTCATCCAAGTACTTAGTATACGGTTGCTGCGAGGCTCTGTTCCACTTAAGCGACGCGTACACCGTCACAGTTTACATTAGAGGATGGGATTGCATTCTGCCGAAGACGTTGCTGAAAAAGTCTCACAAGAAGAACGGCAGCCGGCTGGACATCAGCGAGTCGAGTTTCACCAGTGACATGATGCCGTCTTCTGTCAGCAATGGTCTCCTGTCTTTAGCCCTGCCGTTACTCTCGTCTTCCCCCATTAGTCTAGACTTGTCCACGCACAGACATTTGATTCTACTCGCTGGCAATCTGGCCTCAGGGTTAGCATTTTGTAATTTCAAACCGCACGATCCTTCTAAGAGCTCGGGCACTATCAAAGATAAGCAGATAGAGCTGTTGCTGACGCACGTGACCAGGGTATTGAACATCTACTTTCACATTATCAACGACGTGCAGCTTGCACAGCCGAGCGCTAAGACGACGCTCACAACGTTGACGTCCACGCAAACCTTGTCCCCGAAGAAGAAGATGACTGGTGAGCAGAAGTCGAAGGAGAAAGGGGAACGGTTCGGTGGCTTGAGATTCGGGAAAGAACAGATGGGCGCCTTCGCCTCTGTGCCCCATTACATGAAGATGTACAACATCCTGAAGGCTGCGCACTCCAACTACCTGGTCACATTGGAATCCGATGCCAGCGAGATGTACTTGTCGCTGTTGAACGCGGTGCTGGATGTACTTTCACAGATCCTCGAAATAGTCTCGTACAACGAGGGTGCTCAGATCACGGAGGAGATTCTTTATTATTTAGAAACTACTGTGGTCCTTTCGCCGACTGCCACGGTCCAGTGTGTGCAGCAGTTGCTCAAGTGCCTCTGCAGCACGAACGTCTACGCACAGTGGAACGAATCCGAGGGCCAGAGGAACATAGATAGAATCGCTATACTCAGGGACGATATCAAAGGGTTCTACAATCACTGCTTCCAGAATCCCGCCAGGCAAATGGCGGACACCATTAAATCGATGGGAAACAACTGTAGGGGTGAAAATGAACTGGATACAGGGTGGGTAGGACTGTTGCGCAGAGAGGGAGACAGAAAGTTCTCTTCGATCGTGAAGAATCTGTCCCGTCCGACGGACCAGAAGACCTCCATAGCCTCGTTCATTCGCCTATTCGAGCCTATGGTGATAAAGTCTTTGAAGCAGTACACGGTGACGAGCAGCGTGCCGCTGCAGTGTCAAGTCTTGATGTTGCTCAGCCAGCTAGTACAGCTAAGAGTGAACTATTGTCTGCTGGATTCTGAGAGGATATTCATTGGGTTCGTGCTGAAGCAGTTCGAGTACTTCGAGGAGGGTCACGTGCAGCACACGGAGAACATACTGCCGAAGATCTTCAACTTCTTGGTACACCTGTCCTACGAGAAGAACCACTCGAAGACGATCATAGGAGTCCCAAAGATCATTCAATTGTGCGACGGGTTGATGGCGAGCGGGCAACCAGCTCTCACTCATTGCATACCAGCTTTAGCGCCAGTCGTGGAGGACGTATTTCTGATCAGAAACGCGAGCTCGAACCCGGTGGAGCAGAGAGAGCTGGAGACCACAAGGGAGGTATTGATCTCGATGCTTTTACGTCTTGCGGAGTACTATCAGATCATCGAGCTGTTGGCGTTGTGCCTGACAGAATCTAGGTTCAGCGGCGACGGGAACGGCGAGGAAAAATGGAGAAGATGGTCCAGACTGACAATGGACACTGTCCTGCCCATGCTAACCGCTGGCAGAGTTCGGATAGAATCGGAGAAGGCCCACGTGGCGCTGGTGAAGCTGTTCGCTGCGATCTCGCCGACGGTCTTCAGGCCAGTCGATCCTCTATTAAAAGTCTTGCTGGTTGCGCCGGAGGAGAGTCTAGACGCGTCCACGGTGAAGTTGAAGCGATGGCTCGGAATGATCAACGTGGTTCTACTGTCGCTGATCTCGTGCGCGAAAGAAGAATCGATGCTGGCACGATTGTCCGATTTGAACACGAACATGACGGACCTGATGCAGTCGTTTCTTCTGCCAGAAACTTGTCGGACGGTCGACCCTCTGCACGTTTTACGGACCCAGTCCTCCGACGTTCCTCCCGAGAGGGTGCTCGCCAGGTTCATCTTCAAGGTGATCAGCTGGGTCGGCTCCAAGGTGTACAGTTTCCTAGGTCTGATCGATCACAATGCCAGCGACTCGTTCGTCCCGTTCGCCGAATCTTTGGATAGTGATCGTTACTTGCTCCAGCAGTTCGCGTTCTTCCTACAGCTGTGCATCCACATGTTCGAGTCGGGCAGCCACTGCAAGGTAGCCAACGCGACCATTCAGATGATCCAAGGCCGCGGTATACCCGACGAGGAGAAGCTACCGATAACGGATCTGAATCGTGTGATGCTCAGCATCGGGAGCAGGTGTCCGATACTGACGTGCCAGTGGGCTTACTTGATGACCCTTTTAGGTTACAACGAGATGTCCTTCTGGTCTAAGGTGTTGGGCACGCATCAGCAGCCTCTCGTCGATGAGAAGAAGATCGAGCGACCCAGCGACATCAACATCCACATCATCAGGAAGGGCGGGAACATCCTCTTTTGCGACTACGTGTGCGAGAATCTGAACGATGCGGAACCGTTGACGTGGCTGCTGGTCAACCATACCGAAGACACAGTGAACAACGCTATCGAGAGTCCGGTGAGAGATCTACTGACCGCAGCTGTGCACAGAAACCCGGCTGCAAGTGGACTGCTGGTACAAGCCATCGCTACCAAGTGCACAAACCTGTCGCAGCCTAGCTTCGTCAAGCGTCTTCTGCAGTGCATGGAAGGCGCCCATCACTCACAGAGCGGAGCGGTGCTGATGACTTTAATTCCGAGGTTTCTGTCCACCAAGTTCCTTGCGCTGTCCCGAATGGCGGCGAAGATAGCCAGCAGAAGAGTGGAGATCTTATTGACCACCGGAGTCGCGGACGTGACTAACCAGCTGGCGAAGGACGACTTCATCAAGATCATGGACACCCTGCAGGTGACTAAGCTGGCTAAGAAGCACGGGCCTCTGATCAGTTTGCTGAACAAGCTGGGTGTACAATTCTACGATCTGTCTCCGTTGGAGCTAGACCAGTGCAGACCGTTCAATCCGTCTACGGTGAAGAGCATCCAACTGGACCGCGGCTGGTTCCTGTCGCAAGTGAAGCTGCGCTGCTGCAATTCCTACGCTGGCTACAGTCCTTCCGAAGCAGCTCAGCTGTTGATAGATTTGGACTTCGATGACTGCCTGGATATCCTCTCCTGCAAGGAGTTCAACATCTCGATCCTGAAGCCGTGTATAGTGCTCGGCGCCCGCACGACTATCGAGAGGTGCCAGAGGCTGGAACTAGACGCAGCGCAGAACCAGAAGGATCTGGTGTTCGAGGCAAGTCCGTTGTACAAAGCGGCGAAGCAGTGTCTGCTAGAACACGTGCGCAGCGTCACCGAGCTGATGCCGAAGCCGCACCACATCTACAATCCCCGGGAGCCGAGTGGACACTCGAAGGACCTCAAGTACGCGGCTCGGTTGGACGAATTGTTATCCGAGTCGGTGTACTGGGACGTGCTGTTCATGCTGATTCCGGCTGTGAAGATGTTCATGAAGACCCTGCCACAGTTGGCCAGGTACAACTTGTCGAAGACGGAATTGAAGTCGGAGGAGGACCTGGCTAAGTTCACGGTGTTGTGTCTGGAGCTGACGCACTGGATGATCCATGGAGACGAGATGAAGCTGAGGAAGCTGAGGCCGAGGGATATGGCGCTCGCTTTGAGTTGCGCTTCCGAGGTCTTGAAACAGCCTGGACCGAGCAAGATCGTCGGTGACAGCGCGAGGTACACGTGGGTTTGCACCGCCGCGGCTTCCCTGACGAGAGTCGTCGAGTACCTGCTAACGACGATCGACTCTTTACCGATTATAGATGCTCGCGCTTTACAGCCGGCCCTCGAGGACGAGGACACCAGAGAGTTCGCGCAAGCGTGCACCAAAATGGCGGCGCTGGTCGCCTGGCTGGAACAGTACCGGAAGGAGGGAGTCTCGAAGAGCATTCCGCGATACTTGTTCGACACGATCGAGGACTTGATAGTCAGCGTGAGCAGGCAGCCGCTGGTTAACTCGTACATCTTGACGCCGCCGTTAGTCTGGAGGCAGCATTGGGACGTGGTCGGCGGTGGACCGACCAAATGCTACTTCCCGCTGATGTCCTCCGAGTCGAATCTGCTGCTGGAGGTGGAGATTCTCGAGCAGTTTATTTACAGGATCAATCTGCTGGGCTGGATCTCCCGGCTGCAGTTCGAGGAGATCTGGATGGCACTTCTGGGCGTGTTGAACCTTTCGCAGAACGAGGCTGTCATCGCTGACGAGATCCCCACGCTGATACAAGCGAGCAGTCTTGCCGTGCAAGCGATCACCAGGCTGCTCCTTCAGACCCTGTACCTTCCGTACCCTGGCAACCCGGGGGCTAGCACTCTGATACATCATCCGAGGGACCCTCAGCTCGCTGTTACCAAAGTCAGCTCCCAGAAGCTGTTCGCGATCCAGGACATGCTCGCCTGGAGGTACGAGTGCATGAACGACTCTGAGAATACCGGAGGATTGAGGATGGATCACGTGTTCTATCGTGGGAACGTGGAGAGGACATCTAACTCGAACCACTACGCGTATAGTCAGCTATCCGTGCCCTATCTGTGGGCCCTTTGCAATCTGTACGAGGATAAATTGAACGTCTCCGTTCTGAACTTGAAGAACAGGAGAAACGACGCGCTGATGTCTTCGTCGTTGGACCTGGACTCTTGTCTACGCTTCCTGGTGGAGCTCTATACGTCCTGGACCTCGCCCCAGTTCAATACACCTGTGCAGCTGCTGACAGAGACTGTCAAGTCTATCCTAGCGATTTCTGAACTGTTCGTGGAGAGGAACCAGTACCAGTGGATGCTAGACACCTCGCTGGAAATCGCGAAAGTCCATTCAACGGAAAACGTGATCCTGCATCAGTATCTCATCGTATCTGTCTGTAAGGCTGCCGCTGTCTTAACACCATTGGTGCGTTCTTCGAGATTGTTTTTCATGTCTTTGAAATGGTATAGGCGGATAGGTAAAATGTGCTCCCAAACCAAATTAATTTTTCATCATTTTTACATTCCAGGACTTCGAGACGTTGGACAAAGTGAAGCGTCTAGTAGACATTAATCTGAAGTCTGGCTTCCTACCAGCTAGGGTAGCCGCTCTTCATGGCTCCCTGTACTTGTTACAAAGCGCCGTGCTGACAAATTGCGAGGAAACTATGAATATTATACATCCTCCAGCGATAGAGTATATCCAGAAACATCTGGACGCGCAGGATTCGAACAGGTAAATGGTAGCATGATCAGACCGCCGGCTTTTTATGGGAAAGCTTCAAATGCTGTCTTGAATTTTCGCTTTAGCGTATTGAGTCAAAGCGAGGAGCATCAAGGTGTGATGTGGGCTCTGGTGTTCTTCCTGCTGGAGCACGCGGAGGATACACCACCGGATGCAGAAGCCCCAGCCGTTTTAGAACTGGTTCTAACCCTGCTGACCTCCCAGAACATCTCCTCCAGCTTACACCAGACCCTGCTGCAGGTGTGCTTCCTCAGTAAAATATTTCTAATATTTTAAACAACTCCAGTTGTTCAATACCAGTGTGTTCTCGATAACCAGAGAAAATTGTTGCGTTAAAGACAATGCTACTCGCGACTAACGAAAGGTTCGAATCAACAGGGCTTGGAGCGTCTGGTGATCACCAAGAGCGTGATAGGCAAAGTAGCTGAACAAATTGTCAAGGTAGCTATAGATCGGTTAAGACAGCCTAGCCCCATGCTGTCCTTACCAGCATTGCAGCTGTTGTTAACCTGCATGTACACGGAAGCAGCTGATAGGCTGAATCAACCGGAAATTGAGGAGCCGTTGCCGGACCAAGAGCCGGAAGCTTTGGTGCGCTCTATAGAACGCACCTCCGCGATTTTCGACAAAATCAGGAAGGGGCACACCATGGAGGTGGAGCTGCTATGCGCGGTTTTGTCCGCCGTTCTAGGGGATTTCTTCCCGCCGTCCGAAATCCTCACCAAGGTTATAGGGGAATTCCTGTCTCCGCAGCAGCCTCACCCGAGATTACTTTCTGCTGTAGTATTCAAAGTTCGTATCTTACTGAACAGTTTTGTGCTTGTTAGGCTTAACGCGCGCTGGCTACTACTGTGTCATTCGTATTTGAGCGACAGTATTAACTTAGGGTATATCCTGGTATACAGGGTGTCTCAAAACTCCTTCAACATCCCGAAATAGGCGGTTCCCGAGATCGTTTGAAGCGACATTTTCGTTTTGCAAAATGTCCGCCGGGGCTTCGTTTAGGAGTTATTAACGAAAAAAACACGAACCGTCCATTTCCGGATGTTGACGGAGTTTCGAGACACCCTCTATAAGGTAGGTCGAATTTTCTACTGCAAAACCGATGTTTAACGAAATTCCAGAATCTTAAAATTGCTGATAATTAAATCTAAAGGATTATGGTACTGCCGCAGGTTTGCGAGAGAGCCTGCACCTGCGCCCAGATGGAGCTGCTCCAGGACTGGGTAGTATTCAGTCTGCCAAACTTTATCCAGAGCCTGCCTGTGACAATGTCGACTTGGTGTCTGTCATGTTTCTTCATTAGCTCGTCCACGAATCGTTGGCTTAGAGCCATGTATCCTTTCGCAACCGGAACTATCGCCTAAATTTATTAATTTCTCTCTTCCTTAACGCGCTACTCAGATTCCCGTACGTCCAATCGAGAATAGGAAAATACGAGTACGAGGATAAAAAGATACTCTGCATTGCTGCTTCGGATTTCTATCACAAGGTACACGATCGTCGGCTCAACATTTCAATCATCTATTTTTATTGATCGTTTCTCTTATTCTCTAGCTGACCAAGGATACACAGAGAAAAGCGTTCGTGGAAACGTTCGAGGCAGCTGCGAAGGAGCCGGGGGCACCGTTCGGCGACATTTTAGCGTCGTTTTAGCTAGTCCTGTTAATTGTCTCGACGCGTGCGCGAGCTCGAAATCAAAATATATTGAGAGAATATTCGTGAGAGACCGTGGACTTTGTTGCACGGACTCCTTGTAAATTAATGTACAATCATGGTGCGGTCGCGACGTGTCGCATGTGTACAGTTGTATGTATGTGATGATATTTATTTTACATCGTGTTCTCTCTGTGTGGAAGAGGTGACTTGTTTTCAAATAAACGATATTTTTTAAGCAACCATCCGACACCTAAACTCCGAGGAGACTTTTCTTCTTCCTCTGCTTCGCTCGTCTCGCGTAAAAGCATGCGTGCACCGTCGCATAGTAGACTATCTCGACGAAGGACAACACGCTGGCACCCAGGAGCAGCCCTGCAGCTCCCCCAACACTGCCTGAGACGCGAACACTCTTCATTTGTTAATTCATTCGTGTCTGTAATAAATACTTACTTAGAAAGTCGCTGAAGCCGTACAGTATGGATCGGTGCAGGAGTATAGTTGGAAAGTTGATGATCAGGTTGATGGATGATTGAGTGGTGGGAACCTCTCTGAAACAATCAAACAAGTCTCGCTTACCACTCATTAATACTTTAGCTGTCAGTAGGTAAAATTTTGCAGAAAGTCTAATACAGCTCGCTTGTTTTGGTGTCCGTCACTAAGTAGGTAATATAATTGCACTGCGGAATGCAGTTGCAATATTCCGGCGTGTTGGACCACAGGAAAAGCTTGTCTCTGATGTCTGCGATGCAACGTAGTTGTTTCGTGTTGCAAGTCTGAACTCCATCTGGAAGCAAATCGACTTTCTCTGTCTAGGACTCTTTTCAACGATGTCTGTATACCTGTATTTCTCAAGCTTTTTTTGGTTGATGGCCCACTAAAAATATCTGGAATTATTTGAGGCACATCTATAAAAAATGTAAAAGATGTACGATACAAAAGAAACAAAACAAATTATTTATTTACAAAATTTATTCAATGAGAGGACTGAGCCTATTTTCTTGAACAAATTAAATCAAAAAAGTTTTTTCAGTAACCGTTCAGGTAATTACAATTATACTATTTCAAAACCTATACAGTTTCAATTATTTGTCAAAAATCCTTGCGGCGCATTTGACAATCTCCCGTGGCACACAAGTTGAGAAACACTGTTGTATACAATATACCTATGGGTCTGGCAAAATGCGGTCGGCACTTGCAGTGATGTTGGATTTTCCGCATCCTGCACTCGATTATGCACATGTTGTACGTGTAGATCGGCCAGGTTTTCAGGCCACCGTCGCTGGAGAACTTGCAGCCTCTTTGATGCACGTACAGCCCCTGCACGTTCGACATCGTCTTGATCATGAACATCGACATGATCGGACGTTGTAACAATTTCGGCTTCACCCATCTCGTGGGCACATTGTACGTCATTGTCTCGCCGGGATCTATCAAGGCGAACTAACGAGGAAAGTTGAAAAAAGTCAATTCAATATTTTATCTAGTTCTAGCAAAGATGTAATCGTCACCAGCGCGTCATTCTTCGTAACAAACGATTCCTGCGTCTTGTCGTCGTTGTAGTCGAAGGCCGGTAGCTGTTCCGGTTCTGGAACGACGGTCCAATTGTTGCTCATCCAGTACCTAGTAATTGGAGCGAATGATAAAACAAATGAAAACGATAAAACAGCGAAACTAGAGGAATACGTGTATCGTGCTCACTCATAGGTGGAGTAAACTGCGACCAAGTTCCTGTTCGCCGAACACAAGCCTCTCTCGGTGATGATCACAGCCTTGTAAGGGTCGGGCTCCCTCAATACCAACGGGGGAATGTCTCTCCGTATCTCGTGGAGGATCTTCAGCCACTTTTCCGGCGGCACCAGATCGAAATCCGGCGTCTCCTGCATGTTCTCGTAGTTCACGTTCGCCAGGAAGGTGAAGAACTTTTCTGCCTCTGGCGTGTGCTCGATGCTGTTGCTGTGGAGATGCTAACATGTTTTATATTGCAATTGATCATTAGACCGCGGATATTTATGGAAAATAAAAATAGTCTACGTATTCTACAATTCTGCAAATGCATAAAATCCGCAGTCTGCTTTTTACTATATTAACCCAACGGAGATTGGGGTCTGTACTTCTTGAACACTCCTGCGAACTTGCTCTGCTCTATGTTCGGCACAGGACAGATGAACACGCCCGGTTTCGTCACCTGGAAGTGATCGTGGTCGCTGTCAATCCCGATCACAGTGGCCTCGTATTGAAAGCGATACCAAAATGTGAGCGACAGAAACACCAGCAGCATCAGCGCGATGCCCACAAACGCCATGGCCAGAAATCTTCGCAACAGCGAACGGGAAGATTCAGTTAAAAATCTGAAGTTCTACGATCGAACATTCGAACTTTTCCACTTTAACACTTCGAGCGCCAACCCCGGCAATCTCGCGAGATTCCATTAAAGTAAAAGTAATGTATTGTATGAAAAATAAATCGAAAAATTCAGACGTATTTACTTCTCAACAGGATGTCTATGCGGCGCGACAATGTGATTGAAACCAAGCATAGTCGACCCGCTACAGAACTCGACGAAGTATTTCTGGACTTCGGACTTCGGATTGATCGTCGGCATGCCGACCTCGGTCGGATCATCCGGTGGCACCGCTTCTAGATCCTTCAGGGTGGCTTTCTTCCGAGCCCGGAAGTCTGGCAATATTTCATTGCCGTAGAAGTAGTCCGTTTCCGTTGGTTGCGACTTCGCTTTGCTCACCGACACTTTCGGCATGGTTCCAACTCTGTTTCCAACCGATTTTCCGCTTCCGTTTTCACTGGGACAGGGCTAGCGACGTTCTGCACTGATTTCGAGCATCACGCGACAATTAATTATGAACAACAGCGAGACGATAGATCAGTCCGCAAGATAATCCTGGCACAGATCGATGCGATCTTGGCGTTGCGTGCACGCCAGGAGTCGAGACATATAACTTTTTTTATTTTATAAAAATTCTGTTCGAATTTACGTTTCGTGAAATGTCCGTTTACGCGGAGGATTATTAATCGTCATGATTATCGCGACGAATTTTCATGCAAAGTAAAAATCGTCTGCATGGCCTGCTGTGGAATCGCGAGCGAAATAAAAGCACGCGAATCGACTCCCCGCGGAGCTGCGGTTTCGCACACGTTCTAACGAGCGCATTTTGTACGTTCGCTCGGATTCTCTTGTAAGTTTTGCCGCGTCGAACAGGCAGGTGGACCGCTGTCGCCGAATTTAGCATGAGCGAAGGTGAATCCGGCTTCAGGGGGTTACGGGCCGAGCCGCGTCGCGAATTTTATCGACGATTCTGACGAGATTGTCGCCGCCGAACCTCGACGGAGATGGTAAGATCGCAGCGGAACTGTCATTCGAGAGTACATCTTTCTCTCTCTCGCCGTGCTTTAGGAACAGGTTTATTGCTTGAACTGCGAGCATCCGTTACACGAGATCGGACTCCTACAGCCGGAAGTCAGGCCAAGGAGAAGGCCGAAGAGCCAGCTGCAGCGTTGCCCCTCCTGCCATTGTTCTCTCGAAGTGCCGAAACATTCCTCTGGAAAAACGAAGTAATTTTTCGTCAGTTCGTAAAAGAAGTGAATCCGTTCTGTGACATTGCAAAACGCACGTCGCCCGGCTTTTTGCAACGTCACAATTCTTATTGAAGTTCTATTCTTTACAATACGAGCTTCTAAGATGTTTATTTTGCATAAAGACCGGCGGTCTAAATTGACGAACGGTACACGGTATTACAGGTGTTACAAGAACATGGAAACGATTCTGGACAGGTACGCGGATTACCTGACGTGTCCGACGAACCAGCGGATGAACCTGCCGCAGAGCCACGAGGAATCGTTGATTCGAGTCACGTGTGGTCACGGGACGTCGAATTCGTACCATCATTCGAGAAAAAGGCAGACCAGCGGTCACCGTCCTCAGCGGAGGAACGAAGAGGAGCAGATCTTTCTACCCGGCAACATGGACGGTTGCTGCATTCACCCGCAGCACGCAGAGAACGGGTGCTTTCACGACGACTGTCATGAATATAAAGTAAAAGATCGCAGCGAGCGATGTTTATTTAAATGCAATATGCAATATGCATTTTCCGGTTGATAGTCGTTGGTAGAGGAGTTGAGGAACAGGAGGGAGCCGCGGAATTCGAGGCAGCGCAGGAAGGACGATATGGAGAGCGAAACCATCAGGTGTAGGCGGAAGCCAGGCCTCGAAGACCTCAGTCGTTGTAAACTGGGCCTGGATTTATCTCGGTACAACAGCACAAACAACGCAGAGGATGTGTGTGACGATTTACAAGACAGCCGAACGCAGCAGAAATTGTACAGCGACGTAAGCTCCTCGGAACGTTCCTGAAGACAAAAATGAAATTATAGTGACTACACTTTACATAAGTAGAAAGAGTATTTCACTGAATAAAATATGTATGTCTCTTCGAAGTTTCATCGCCACCTTTGTTTTGGAACTTTGAGCCTGTTCTTTATTGTTCGTTACACCAGACGAAGATCGAAAGGTTGACCGACGCCCACGATTACGCGAAAGAGAGGTTCCCGCGCAGCCGAACTGCACGGAACGAGGAGCATAAGCCACGAAAACGGTCCACCGTTAGGAAGCATACTATCTGCAGGCCGGAGGACGAGTCGACAAACAGGGACGAGAGCACCTTCGAGGAGGAAGAACAGGATCAGGACGCGAGGAAGAGTGTCTATGCCGGCGGTGACCTTAATCTCCGCGCCACGAAGAGCGTGATCGTCGGATTGATCGACAAGGCTCTCAGTCACACATTCGGATCGCCCACGGATCAGACGAAGGTCCGCCACAATCGTCCAAGTCTTTATCGTCCTTCTGTCCTTCGTTAAAACGCAGCAGCAGCAGCAAGACATTTTCCCTTTCACAGAACGTCGACTCGACTCGAGGCCTAACGAAAGAGGAGCCCAGCATAGAGGTGGTGAGGGCTGTTCAGGGTGATTGCTGCGAGTCGTTGAAGGATCTGTTGACCCACCGCGGGTTGAAGCAGGAGTACATAAAGGATTTGAAAATGATCCGGTGGGAGCACATGAACCACATCCGGATCTTGTTCAGCAAGCTCTGCAACCTCCAGAAGTTTCTGGACTCGTGTTCGCCGAGGCTGCCGATGTCCGCGCCGCAAACGCACGCGACCGCGGTCGAGCAACGCGTCGAAGAGCGACAGCAACAGCCCCACGAAGAGAAATAACACGAGATCTCACGGGCGAAAGACTCGGAAGTGCCACTCCACTTTGGAATCGTGTTTTTAGATGACTCTGTTTGGTATACTGTTGTTTTCTAGCGGTTTAACGGCGGCACTGTGCACGCGGAAATAAATGGCGCAGTCCAAGTTGAAATAAATATATTTCCTGGGTATAAAGAAATAAATACTTTCGGAGTGTAGGTGCGCTCGGAATCCTTAAGGTGCGGACACGCTAGCAAGTAACTAGCGACGTCTTCTCTTCCGAGAGAATCAACTTGCTGGCCGCTATCTCAGAGGCGTTGACACGCATCACGAGAATCGCTCTTGCAAACCACGTCGCAAGTTACCTGCTACTGTATTCGCGCCTTTAAAGCTCTTAAAACAACTATCAACAGTCTCTACTGAACTATTGCTAGTCAACTACTCGACGTGTCCAAAGAAGAGACGTTCTCTATGGACCTTTGTAGTCCATCTGTCTCTTACTTCGAAAACGCTTCTCTCGTCTCAGAGTCCATCTTCAAATTCCTCCAAAATATAAAACACCGATAGTCGACTGTCGCAGCCGCATTATCAGTTCCATCGAGCACAGCTCTGTAAAACACATCTCTCCGCCAGTCGATTGACCCTTCAAAACCTGGTATTGTCGGGCATCTTCACGAAGTACGCGACATTGTCCTCGGCCACTCTGTAGTTGTGGATCCATCTGGACCCTTTCCTGAGGCTGCCATCGATCCCGTCCCTCCAGACTCCAGCCGGTAGGTAGATCTCTCTCTGCCTGCTTCCAGAATAGAGGATAGGGGCTACGATTAGCTCCTCTCCGACAGAGAACTCGTCGACGACCACGTGGCACGCAGGATCAGCTGGATCCAGCATCCACAGGGGCCTGATGATAGGCAGGCCTGTATCCAGAGTCTCTTTAGCGTACTTCTTCAACAACGGCGTCACGGTCTTTTGCCTGAGAGTCGTCAGCCTCTTGGCTATCCCCAGGACAGACTCGTCGGAGTATTTGCTGGGCAGATGCGTAAAACGAATCACTGGCAGAAAGGTCGACAGCTGCAGCCACCTGATGTACAGCTCCTTGTCCGGGAAACGGACCTCGTAGTCGTTGTTCGGATTGTTGTCGGACATCGGCAGAGCCACGTCTCCGCCCACGGCTCCCGGCATGATGAACGGGTAGCCTATCATTCCGTAGGTCAACACTGTCGGGATAACAGTTTTGATGGCTTTCCACGACGAAGAAAATGGCGGCAGGGAGACGAACACCGGAGCTCGAGGCCTGGAGATCGCGCCTGAGACACTGATCACTGGTACATTGCCTAAGATCGCTTTCGTGAACAGGGTTTTGTAGTGGTCCGGGTTTGTTAGCGGTTGTTCGCATTTGTAGTAGTGGGGCATGTCATGAGCGGTGCCCAGGTCTAAGTAGAACGAGTCCACGTGGTACTTCTCGATCAGACTCTCCAGCTTGGTCTGCAGCCAGGGCATCGTCTTGTTGTTTGTAATGTCGAGAACCCCTACGCTGTTGCCTTGCTTGTACCTAGAAAAATGAAATTCTTAAAGTGTTAAAGAAAAATTAGAAACAGACATTCTACATCGTTGTTTCTAATTGTACCTAGTCAACGCAGGTATCCTCGGGTCGCTGCCCCTCTCCGAGATTAAAAGTCTATTGTTAACAGCGTCCCTGAAGTTCATAGACTCCGTAGATATAAACGGTTGTATGGTGAAGACAATTCTGAATCCTCTACGATGAATGATATTGATCGTCTCCTCCATACTAGGGAACCGTTCCATGTCGAGCACAAAGTCGCCGGTGCTGGGCTGCCATTCTTCGCTCAGCAGGACGTGTCCCTGTTTGAGGAAGCCGAGGGCGATTACATCCTCCGTGTAATTATAGATGGCGGCCTCGTTTGTAGGCGCAATCTGCCAGACAGGCTCGGAGAGGAGCGAGTGAACCGCGTGCAGTTCGTCCGGCTTCAACCCGTCCCATAGAGACTTCTCCGCCATGTAAGAGTGCAAGTTCTTCATGTTGTCTGTCGCACAGATTGTGTAGTTCAACTGTGGCAGCGGCGTTAGGTGATTAATGTAGGCGAATGCATCGTGCTGCGCCTGAAACAGTGAGTTTCAAGTTGCAATTGTAGAGTGCCAATCTTCTGGGGAGTTTTAATACTGAGACTTGAGAAAGGCTCTAGCATTTCGAGCTCTCGAGACTCGAAAAGCCAACGTTACCTGGAGACAGAATTCATGGCTCCTGTTCGCGTTGATCGACACGTATAACGGCGTCTCCGGATCGACAAGGATCGTCGCGCCCTTCGAGTTCAGGAAATATCTCTTCAACACGTTGCCGAACGGATGTTTAGCGATGTCACCGGTGATGAAGGGGCTCAGATCGAGGCGTCCTCCTTCCAGAGGATACGGCATATTCTGCACCTGACCCGCTCCGTACCAATGGCCCCTTTTTGACGACCAGTCGAAGCAGTCGGTCGGCTTGTAAAACGCGTTCAAACTCTGCCAGGTAACATGGTAACAGTGCATGTCCTCGTGCTCTGAGTGCGCCAAGTAGAGTCGCGTCTGTTGCAGCCATTCCAGGCAGACCGAGTCTGGCTTCTGATGGTGTGGCAGACAGGGAAACACTCCTGTGTCTGGAGGGATGCCTTCTCCTAATCTTGCGGCGATCACTTCCGCCCCCGTGCTGCTGTACACGTGCATCATCCTCTCGTTTTTGTTGAACCTGCTCAGAGAGCATTTTTAACGCTAGGTTCATGCATCTTTACAATATTCGGTAATGGAAAATATGAGAAGCTCTACCTGAACTTGTCGAAGTACGCTCGTTGTAGCACATGCTGAGTATAATAAACGTGTGCAAACCCGACGAGGAAGACGACGCAGAGGAACAACATTCCCACGAACGCTCGAAGTCTGTAAAATGAAACAATCGCTCGATTACAAACAATTGGAAAATATTTGTTACACTTTTAAAGATCATACTCAACCGACCGGTAGTCCGCGTTCTGTCTCTTCTTGCTGCTGCGCAAAGCTTGAGGAAGAGACATCTGCAGCTTCTCCTTCAGCAAGCTGCTGATGCTGTTCACGCTGGTTATCGTCGAGTTTGCGCTCTGCCCACCTGGCAGCTCCAACTGATCGGTACCCAGCTTCTGGTTCATCATTGCTGGCATGGTTCTGATCTTTCTTCGAGGTGGAGCTTGCAGGGGAACTCTGGAAAAGAGATTGTTATTTAAAGATCAAGAAACACCAGACGTTCTTGAGAGAAGTACCTTTGCAGCGACATAGCACTGCCGACGTCGTATCTCGGGATCATTTCGCCGGATGACTACCGGGATCAACTATGTCACATTCAATCTAGTGTTTGTTCAAATGGAGATGGCATCGTTAAGTTAATCGTTTGAGTGCGGTAATCGCGCTTCTTCGGCGCTTCGTATCAACGTTTCAAGCTGAACTGATTTCACTTTTGGATTTTGTCGACGCGTATCTTTCTTGTTACCAGATTTAAAATTTTTCTTTAGCGACTCTCTTTTTAATGATTTTATGCAATTGAGAATCACGCAAAGATGTTTGTACATTCTTCGAATGGCTTTATTGTTACGCATTTGATCTGTCCATTTTTATCATAAATAGACTGCGGATGTTTATGCAATTTGCAATATTTGTAGTGGAATTTGAAGAAAGTCGAATCAAATGGAACCAAAAAAAAAGAATGGTACTAAATTCTGTCGAATTTTTGATCCCAGCATTTTCTGAAAATTTTCAGCAGCCATAATTGCATAAAGTCTACTCATAAATGCACAAAGATCCCCTGTCTACTTGTTATTCTGTTTGCACATGTACTAGACTGAAATTGACGCTGTCATACGTGTTTTGCGGCTTACGTAAAGCGTTAATTAGTCAGCCGGAGAAGCGCTATCGCGCTGCGTGGCATTTCCCGATTTTTCCGCGGAGTGGCACTCAAACGGTTAACGCACGAAATTCGACGCACAGGCGTTGAAAAACACGACAGGCAAAGCATGTACCGGATATACAACAAGAGTCAAGATCTTGAAAAAGAAACGTTTCTGCAATGACGCGCGACGGGCGTCGTAAATCAAACGGGACGACCGGTTGCAATCCGTTGCAGGCCGTCGGTGGCTGTGCACCCATCAACAAACGAAATGCACAAGAGAGTTGAATGCACTTTTGCTCGAAGAAAAACAAGCGGCTCTTAACGAGCAACCGCGACCGACTACTGCGACGATTGCGGGAGATGGACGCGAGACGGTGCGGTGTTACCAGCGATAACCCTAAGGCCGATAGAAGCAAGGTCGAACCAGAAGGAAGCTACCAGAAGAACGTCACTCGTTGTAGAGATGGTTCTGAATGATTAGGCGAAGGACGCGGACGCGTGCTTGCAGCTCTGCAGTTCCTTCGTCGAGCCCTGTGCAATTTTAAAATATTGCCAAATCGATAATATGGGCCAAAATCCTTCAGAGGTCTCGAGACGAATCAATTTTAATTAACGCGTAAATATGCGTCCACGATGAATTACAGTAATTATGATAAATCCACGAGAAACGGCTAAAAATTTAGATTTAGACACATTCTTGTTATTTTTATGAGATAATGTAAAATAGTCACTTTGAGTGCACCGTAAGCCCAGTGTTAAGCTCGTTGTCGAATCACCTGCACGATCTTATAATAACACTGCTACTCACTTGGCCAGCTCTTCATCATTAGCTTCCTCCTCGGTTTCCGATCCAAGAGGACTTCCATTCGGCGTTGAACCGCTATTGCTGAATGTCACGCTGCTGCTGTCCTCGCTCTCGGACCTTCTGAACTTCGACGTGGTTCCCTGTAACAATTTAATAATTACAAGCTTTAGCTACCGTGCGGAGTACATACTCGTCAAAACAATAAGGTTCATTGCAATTTTCGGGCAGCGTTTCTGTCATAAACATTCTGCAGCGGCCATTAAAACAGATGCAGATCCTTTGATAAATCACCAAGTTGCCAGGTTGTGCACGTCAATATCGGAAGCTCGGGTCTTCGAAAAGAAGGTGGAAGTACCAGCACAGCAATAAACCGGAAACGAACCTCAGTGATCACGTCCAGCTTGGGCTTCCCAGCGCCGGACAACGCTTCCTCCAGCGAGTAGATAGAGCTGTACCTGTGATCCGCGGCATCCTTCTCGTTCATCGAAATTAACGGTCTCGTCTCTTCGGGTTCCGCGCGACCAGGCACTCGGCGCAGCTTGCCCAAAATCTTATCGAGCAATGACATTCGGGGATACGCTCATAGCACCCAGAACGAGCGAGAGAGTTGCTGAGTCGACGAAGAGAGAACCTGGACAACGAATTTCTTCGCCGCGCACTCGACAAACACCTGATAATTGCGACGACGCTCTTAATCCCAGCAGCGACGCCCTGGCAACGGTGTACTGTTTGGAGACGGTGTTATTGTTGATTGCCCTCGGAGAAATAATAAACAACTGTTGCTGGAGTATTTCTGTTGAACATAGGGGGACGTTGACCTAGTGCAGTGTTTCCCAAAGTTTCGATGTCTGCGCACCCCATCCACGATCGTCGTAACACCGAGTTCCCCATCGTTAAGAACAATCGGTAATAACACTGAACCTACCACGGTCAAATTACCGGTACTTATTATTGCAATTATTGAAAGTATAAAAATTAATTTGCGGAAAATAATGGAGTCCTTCTCCAAGCATCTATTTTATATTGAAAGTTATGGGCAATCTGTATAAATTTAGTATTACCATTTTTACAAGGCAATATTTAACGATAATTTTAATGCGTGGTAGGTTTAGTGTTAAACTTCGTACTAGTCAACAGTAGACGCCCGCTGCATCGAAGTTGTTGCACCTTCCAAACTCTTCCCGTACCCCCAGGGATACCAAAGTTTGGGAAACACTGACCTAGCATAACGTGACGAATCTTTTCGATCACACTCTTTCCTTTGAGGCCAATACTTTCTCGTACGGGTGCTGAAAATTTTAGTTATTTGTCACGCTGATTACGTTCATCGATTTTACCAATATATTTCTAGCTGAAAGACACCTCGTTAATCCTAGAATCGATTTTTCCTACAAACGATTCAACGAGCCCACCTTTTGTCTGTCGATCCGTAGATTCTCCATTTCGTCAAGATTGCTGGGCATCGACAAGCTCGTTTTACGAATACGCGCCGCGTCTAGTCTTCCAGTTGCTTGAGGACGAAGATATCTTTCAGGGGACCCGTTCTCGACGACTTCCGGTTGCCGTTTCGTCACCGTAGTCGCACCGGACGCGTTAAGTTCGATCGAGTTGTCATCTGCAATATTTTCATTCCATTTTTACACCAAGAAATCCGTCGGTCGACAAGAGAAATTTCCCTCGCTTCGAATTTTTATGAGACTAACTATAAAAAAAAAAACGAGAATTTGCCTACAGATCTGCGGTCCAGTATTATCGATACTGCTTTGTTTTAAACAGTCTATAACCTCGGAAGAACAGCATTTCAAGCGCTCGACGAAGCAAAGCTGAAGTGACGAAGAGACGAGTTTCTTAATTTTACAATATGTGCGATTGTCCTGGAAAAGATGGCGACGGGGATCGAGTCGGCCCGGAAACTGTCACGCTCTTCACGAAATGCGCGAAATCCTATCGTTCCACGAAAGACGTGGTCAGCAAATTCAGCTGCGACACACTTTCAGATCGGGACAACCTGGAACCGGTCGATCCTTCGCAGTCCAATCTAGGATTGACCATCTGCCGCGACATTAACGTGTCTCCGACGAGCTCAGTCTCTTCCAGCGACTCCAGAACGGTATTTATATCGGTCTAAGTAATTCTACAAAATCGAAGTTCTAATAATAGAAGTAATTTCAGTACAAGTTCGTCAGTCCTCGGGAATGCGAGTGTGTTCTCGGAGAGGGCGAAGAGGAGCCCTGGCAGCCTCCGGTGGCGTTCTTCGAGCCGTGTATCTGCGAGGAGGAAGGCGAAGAGGAACCGGACATAGAGTGCACTCTAGCGATCATCAAACCGGAAGCAGTTCCATACAGAAACAAGATCGAGCGACGCGTCTACGAAGAAGGCTTCGAGGTGTACCAGACACGCTGGCTGCAGCTCACGCCGGAACAGGTGTCCGAGTTTTACTCGGACAAGTACGGCCAACTAAATTTCGCGCACCTTGTCGCTTACATGGCGTCTGGCCCCATAGTCGTTCACGTTTTGGCGAAACACCGCGCTGTTGAAGAGTGGAGGTTGCTTATGGGGCCCACCAAGGTATTTCAGAACATCTTCCCGAACACCAGGTTTACGGAGCACTAAAGAAATAAATTTTCATCGAACAATTCCTCGTGGATGCGTTTTTACAATCTCGATAATCGTCAATTAAAAATATTAGAACGCGTCCCGCAAACCTAGCGCTAATTATTCGATGACTTAATAATTCGAAGCCGTTGTGTCCAGGTCACTGAAGCTCGTCTATACTATCCTGACAGTATCAGAGCCAGGTATGGCAGGAAAGGCGAGGATTTCAAGAACGCTGTTCATGGTAGCATCTCCCGGAAGGAAGCAGAAAGGGAGATACACTTCTTCTTCCCTGAATGTGAGCGTTCCAAGACTATTTAGAGCTAGTTAATCCTCGGAAAATGGTCTCAACTCTGTCCTGGGGTTAAATCATCTAGATCCTCCATGTTCATTTCGGAACTGTCCTCTTTTAGTCATAGTAGAGCCTCTCTTGAAGAACGAAATGGCTGTTGATCACTTGGAGGAGGTCATCAACAGAGTCCTGACGGAAGGATTATCCTTGGTAAAAACACTGCTCAGAAGAACAACACCATTAACCCTTTGCGATCGTACGTCTACTCTCCACCAGCAAAGCTTTTTCACAGTCGTATGTCTGCTCTCAGCCACCACAGCAAAGAACCATGCTGATCTTATATTATATTAAGTCGACAAACCTTAAACGTAAACTTAATACGATCGCAAAGGGTTAAACATTCGTGATCTAATCATGAAATCATGATACTAAATCTTCCGCAGTGTTGCAAGCTGAAGCCAGCCGAACCAATCCTTTGGCTGGCTCACTGGCTGATTCTGAACAACCCTAACAAGCCTAAACTGCCAAAGGACCTCGCCATGGTTCCAACGTGAACGGTCCCCTACCTCGCTGAAAATCCACCAAAAAATTCTCCATCATTAAATCCGCTCCGTCTCACCTACAGTGTCCGTTTCTCTTTGAGATTCGCATCGACGACATGACGCGCGCCTGCTGGATCTCCGCAGCGAGCCAGATAGCACCGGACTGTATCTAGAAACATCCCGCTAATTAGCGCCAAGACCATTAATCGTTCTCCTAGGTCGAGCAGCTAGAACACGCGTACCTCGAAGTTACGAGATTCTGCACAACGTTGACCAGCTCTTTATCCTCGAAGGACCTACTCGAATCTTTGACGTTCTCTCCAGGCTCCTGATTGTCTTCTGCCTTGCTCGACGGATCGTTCTCGTAGTCGCTAACGATCACCGTAGGCAATGGATTCGTTTTCCTCTCGCAGTTTATCTCCAACGGCGAGCCCCACGTTGAACTCCTACGCGTCCGGGAATAGAGAACAAGAGATTAGAGCCCTGATAAATTGGTTCCGACGGTGATCTTTTTATTCAAATTATTTTCAGAGGGTATTCAAGGTTTACTCACCTGGGACGCTCCTCCGTCTCGAAACGCACTCGCGCGACTGACCCGGCCCTGTACTCGTGATCGAAATCATCGCGCGTGATTTCCTGCGCTGGACCGATTAACTCATTGCCGCCCGGAATTGTCTGATCGTGCCGGAGGCCACTCCGCCTCGAGCTTCTCGCTGGAGACCTTTTCCTCCCCGGTCTCTGCGACGATTCCGCTGAGTCGAGCCCTGTTTCGACTGGAGACCTGCGGGAAAAGTTCCAAAACTCCTGCGTCAAGATGTCAGTTAACAGTCTGCGTGAAAAGATCGAGGGATGGTTCCGGGCTACGAGAATCTGGACCACGTACTCCGAAGCTTCTCGAAAATTCACCTCGGCGGAACGAAGTTCCACCAGCGATATCTTTTAATCTGCTTATGTCTGCTCTCAGCCACCGCAGCAAAGAACCATACTGATCTTATATTAAGTCGACAAGCTTCGGAGATACGTAGAATTGGAAATAATATTTTGTGTTTACGCGTGTAGGAATCCTCGGTAACGACAAACAAAACGTAAACTTAAAACGACCGCGAAGGGTTAAAACTGTTCTTTAAAATGATCTCATTGGATCTAGTACGAAGCTTCGGGCGACCCGGTCCCAGGTGTATCTCCGAGGTGGGGTACCTCGTCGGGAGATCTTGAAGAATTACCTGTTCGACGAATACCCGGCCTTGGAATTAGCGTCCGCAGCGTTGCTATAATCTGGCTTGTACCACGGCGAAGGTGTCCTGACGGTTCTGCCGGGCGATGTTGACTCCTGCAGGGTATTCCCGTTCGATTGAGGCTGCGCGATCGACAGAGAAACGCCTCGTCGCTCCGCCAAGCCGACCGGATCGACACTGGCCACTCGCACGTCCCAGGGATTCTCGATCGAGAGCAACACTTTCTGCGCAAAGTGAACGAGGATGGAGAGATCGACAGCATGGACTGTCGGGGGGCAGCGGGGGTGCGAGGGGAGTAACATAACCATCGTCGCGGCAGTTGGCCAGTTAAGCTTGATTAAAGTTACAAGCGGTACACGGCCCGGCCGAGCTGAATGAGAATGACCGTCTTGGACGTTGTCGGAATACCGTGGACGCCCGGCAACGTCTTACGGTCCCTGAATCGGGGGATTTTGGAAAACTTTAACACCCCTCGATAGAAACTATTTGGTTTAGATTGCCATATGATCGCATATTTTTATGACTGTCGCTTGTAGATCATTACGATTTTTGCTGGTGAAACGGTACAGTGTTGTTTGTTATCTGCGGAGAGATGCAGTTGCGTACACTGACGTAATCGATTTGTAATGTGTCCCCTCGGAGGGGGCAATCGAGTGGAAACAATTAGTGCAAACAATCAATGGAAGCTTTTATTGGTAAACACTGTGGAACATTAAAAATCATTAGGTTGTTTCGGCAAGTCATTTCGTTTCCTCAAGGGAAAATGCAAGTCAATCTTTTACTGTTTAGAATCAGTTTTATAATGTTTTATGATTTTTCAAGCAACCTAAGATCCCTTGCTTGTAGAATTTCTGTTTCTTATTAGCGAAAAATAGAGTTACACGACTTTATTCGAACGAAATTACTTTCCGAACGACCTAATAGATCCTTTGGAGAACCTTCGACACCCTTCACGCTGCCGCCACTCATCTTCCAATTCCCCTACGAAGGGGGACCCTTGAGGATGCTGCAATTTAGGACCCCATCATCGATCACAGAATCCTACAGTCTTCCTATTACTGACACTGACATTGAACGTTCTTTAAGAGCCGGTAAACAATATTTACCATGCGGTGTTTTTACAGGACTCCTAGCGGTAATTATATATTCGCGAAGCATCGCGACTACGGCTATCAGCCGATCGGCGATCCGACCAGTTATCGGGCTCGTTAAGGTGTAATCGGATTATAGTATTTACGATCGATTAATCACACGAACCAGAATCAAGTCGACAGTTCGACAGTGCGCAGGACCGCGCGAATTACATAATGAAAGCTGATAATGTTGCGCGCGTGTCGCGCTGCTGGGTCGCATTTTTTCTGCGCTTCGTGTTTCAGCCTCGAGGACGGAATAGTCCGGCGGACATGCGATAGTTAGCGCTAACATTGTAGCGAGCTAACGAAATCGTCATTCGCAGACGTGGATCTTTGCCAGGTCGCGTGAGCTAGACTTTCCCTAAACTGTTCACATACTGAACGAAGTGGATGATCTCGGAAGCTTGTGTCTCCGGAACGCAATATGGCGGACCAGGCGGCAGCTCCAGTGCGTAGGCAACACTCCTCGCAAAGACAATGTCGCCAGTTTGTTCCCCAGCCGCGCTAACTGAAAAGTTCCTCGCGGTTTTAGAAAATTAGCCGACGAATTCGTCGCGCCTACCGCATGTTTGCCGAGAGCGAGTACACGCTGTTCCGCGGCGGCCATTATCGGCGGTCCCGTATCTTGTTTACGCACGGCGGGCAACGAACAGAGTTCTCAAACAAGCGGCACAATAAAGCGATTAAAGAGAGCCGCGCCGGCTCAAATCCGCCGATTAGCAAACGATACGTTTTCCCTAGGCTCGGTTTGCTTTGTCAACGCTCGATAACGGGCCGATCGGTCTCTCGCGGCTTGAGAATCTTCCCTGACGTCGCGAGAACGCTCTACGCCGAGCGATAAAAAATTTCGCGCGAGTCGGCAGTCGGCGCTCCCGCTGTTTGAATTGCGAGACGTTTCGCGCGCCCGCGGATCGATGGATCGCGAGAGCAATAGTGGATCGACGAGCTTAGAGTGGCCGGAGATAGCTGTTATCGGATCAGTGTCGCTAACAATGTTCCTCGGCTGCTGAACATTGTTCTCGTGAGCCACGCTCGTTTTCCTTATCATCCCTGGTTTGTTCGTTGTATCTTTGTTCGCTAAACTAATTGCCATTCCTCCTCTTCCGTTCGCCCGCGTCCAACTCGATCTTCCAGCTTTGCTATTTTCAAATCCCTCGCATTACAATTTTCTTTGCGATCAGTATGTATATCCTCGTTGTTCATAACATCCTAGAAACAGAAAATTTTTACACGTTCGACCGGTTAAATATCGATAACTGAGAGATGTAGGATTTCAGTTTTGTTTTCCATTCTTCGTGAACGCGCGGACATAACTCTCCGGCTGCAGACACGCTCGACGCTCCGCGCGACAGTAAATCCTCGCGCGGCGATCGATCCGTGATTTTTCCGCGCTCGTAGATCCTCTCCGTGTTCCTCGGTGGTCGTAAAAGCTGTCCAACAGTTTAATCTATAAAACTGCCGCAACGAATCCGCGGTAATAATAACCGGCGTAAACATCCGCGATCGAATTATGTAAGATCGGTAGCCGGCGTTCGTGCAACCGCCGGTTCAGCAGTGTCCCGACCGATAAACGATCCGAGAGCGGCCGATTGTCTTCGGGACAGAAGCCGGCCAGTTTCCCACGAGCCACGAGTGGGAAATTAATCGGCCCGTATCGTCGCGATAACGAAGAAAATTCGCGCTGATCACCGGTCTAATAATCGTCGTTATCCGATTCTGGCGCGCGAGAGGCGAACACGGGCGTCGATACGAGGCTCTAATTAACGAAGCTGCACGAGAATTTCTATCTCTGCGAAGTCTTCCGGTCGATCAATCGCGTTCTCCACGGGTTCGCCAGCTCATAAAATAAGCTGCCGAAGTCACGGTTCTAATCGATCGTCCTCGGTTCGATCGTCGCAGTGACGCTAATCGAGCAGCCCCGGTTCGCGTTTCGCCAGCGCAACAATGGCGTCCGCGCGGAGGCCGTTCGAATCCCGGCGAATTCCTCGCGGAAAAACGAATAGGAAAATCATCTGGACGACCTGTCGCGTTCGAATTAACACATTCGGCGGATCGGGTTTCCCCCGTAAAATCAGGTTAACGACTCCGAGAATCAGCCGTGGAACCGTCTGTCTCGGACCGACTCGTCCACGGCGCGAGCGCTAATCTCCTCGCTCGCGAGATCTACAATCCAATTATATGCGTTTCGCTATATTACTGACACAAAGTTGATTATTATTTACGTAATCCACCGCGATGACTGTCATGACCAGAGGCGATTCGCATTTGCATCTTCTTTGGTGGATCATTAAATGAAAATCGCCGACGCGAGGTGACAATGTGTCTGTCGCGTCTTTCAGTGGCAATCCTCCGAGGAGGATCAAACGACAAAGGATTATGTCGACCACGGCTCTTGAACAGTTCTCGGGCAAACAATATCTCGCGAGAAACACGAGTTCCGAGTCTAATTTGCGCTACAAATACAGTTGACGATGCCAGTGGTTCGCGCGAAATTGACCGAGACGAAGGAATCTTTTATTCAATTGGTTCTTTGTCTTCGCGATCGACACTTATGCAACTGGAGGGTCTCGGTGAATGAAGAGGACCGTCTGGAACGTAGAACTAGGTGGCCCCTTGCAGCAATAAGCTTTTTATACAAATGTTTACACAGCGGTAGGAGATGTTTTGTATTAAAAATAACGCTGCTCTTTACTCGAGCCTCGCATAAATAATAGTATCTACGTAGGTTGCTAGACTGTGACGTCAGATTTTCTAGAATGACTGAAACTTGCGTGCTGTTCGAACCATCGCTGAACGAGCACTAAAGTAAATGGGACGAAGCTTGCTATCGGAGGATGTCGGAGTCTGGTAGCTGGTAGCACAAGATTAATTTCCATCTTTCTACTAGATCAGCGCAAAAAGTTCGACTTCAAAGACCAGGTGTGGTAAATCAGCGTTGTCACAAGGTGTCACGCGCGAGGAAGACGCTCCGTTTAAAGAAACCGATAGCGTCCGACAGAAACGAGAAGTCCTAATTAAGCTAACGAGATGGGAGAACATGTTGTTTCCAGGCTCGAGTTTGGTCCCGCGATCAACGGGGAAACGAAATCGTCCACCCACCTTCTGGCCGTCGATCTTCTTCCGCTTCCTCTTCAGCTTCTCCATGGTTCCTCGAGGATTTCGGGGAGGATCACCACCCGAAGCGGAAACTCCGTTACGTTCGACGGACCGGTACGATTAGGCGAGTAGAGCCTCCACCTTCTGAGACAGGTGGTTTTCGACTGATCCTCCGTTCCTTGTATCGGCGACCACTTAGCGATATCTTGCCGAGAGCAGTCGTTCAATGTATCGGTAGCGCGTTCGCGCCGATCCGCGGCAACACGCACACACGCTCTCGCTCTCGCAGGAACCCGAGAGGAGAGATACGTTCCTCTTTTCATCTCTTTTCCGCCCACGGGCCGACACCGATATCGATAACGTCCCGCGAGTGACCAAATCGCGAGCGCGCCGCACAGTGGTTCGACACGGGATTCTAGCCGAGCAACATCATTTTTATTCCTACTTGTTCGCGGTCGCCTGCCACTTGCCCCTCTACACAACGAACCAAGAAGATGCAAACCGGTACAAAACTTGATGAAGTCGTGTTTTGCGATTCAAAATAATTGCAACAACGTTTTTCACAATTTTCCTTCACCCCAGATTTAACGCTGCACCTACCACGGTCGAGTGACCAGCTTTTCTATTCAACAATTATCTATTGGCAAAATAGTAATTTTGGTTTTCACTAATAGATTAGTGATACGGTTTTTTCTGTTTCAATAACTTCTGTTAGGATTATAATTTTTTTCCTTCTGACAGATTTGATAACTAATATTTGATAGTAAAATTGCAGAGAAGTTAAAATATTTTATTGATTAAAGTTTATTGTTCATATAAAAAATTGGGTTTTATTTCACCTTAAAATACCGAAATTACTTTCTTGCCAATCCGATATGTTGCAACTAGACTGCGGATCTTTATGCAAAATATTTTTCGTGTTCGTCGTAAGATCCGCAGTCTGTATATTGATCTAAAATGTGTCTATTTATAGTCCCCGGCTTACAGGTATGATTGTACTTCATTTTTGATCGGCTAGAATTACATTTTGAACCACCGCGCGCTCCCGGTTCAAATGTTGGCGAGACGTCGTGTTACGGGATGGTGGTGGTCCTCGGGAGAAGGTTGACGGGACTCGAGGAGGCGGTTTGCGATCCCTGGGTCGCCCGAGATCATGGAGAAGGACGTCGGTTTGGAAGGGAACTCACCTGAAACATTCAAGAGCTAGAAATGTCCGATTCGAATCGACCACCGGAGCATGTTATACAATGCGCAAAAAAAAAAACACGCGAGACAATTTATTACATAAGCGACATTGTGTACCGAGCACCGATACCGAATCAGTGCAATTATGGACACGAGAGAGCCATCGCGGTTCCGCGAGCATTGCCGGTTCGCCGATTCTGCGGCGATCGACAGTCGGATCAATGTCGATAGATGAGAATAACAGACGCTCTCTTTTTAATCGTGGTCTTATGAGAGATGAATTCATCCGGTAAAGTTCAGCGCCCTAATTCTAGAACAGACAGATAGAAAAATATTTGCATTTCTTGGAAAACAATGAGTAGGCAAAATAGAAAACAGTAATAACATTAGAAGAACTTAAAAATAGTGCAATATTATGTTCAACTTATTAAACAAATTAAGAAAGAAAGTTAATATTTATCTCAGTCCGGTTTTTCGTACTTCAGGTAGATAATTTTTACTTTGCATAGAGATCCGTTGTTTAGTAATTTATCAAACAAGGGCACAAAGAAATTCTCAATTTCTTGCATAGTTTCACTTTGCATAAAGATCTTCTAGTGCAATATTGAACGCATTGTTTGCAGAGTCAATAACCATAAAAATACCACAATCTCGCAGTACAAATTTTGTGCAAACCGGTGACTAATAGTCACGCGATAGAGCACGCGATAATGTAACGAATATGAAATATTTATAAAGTTTACTTAATAATAAACATAGAAGTTCTTTTATGCTGACCGCTCGCGATATTCGCAGTAAACCCGGTTTATGAATTATAAATACAATATACTGTAATCGTTCTATGTAATCTCGGCAATAGTGGTGGCTTGTCGGAGAAATGTAGTCACGAGTTATATGGACAGCCTGTAATGAGAGCGTCACGTGCATATTTATCGCGGTTGTTGTTATTATTCCTAAATTAACCAGTACCATCATTGCCGAGGCTGTGTACAGTCATCCTGTGCACATTGCGTTTATAATTCTCGAGCGCGTTCAGCTCTGCGAGACTTTAATGTTTATTGTTAAGAGAAAGTATATTAATACTTCTGTGAAAATATCCATACACTGTTCGATAAATATTGTATTTATTGTTGAGGATATTTTATAGATGCAAATATTTTTGTCTCTACCTTGAATAATTTGGGGGATTGAATTTCATATTTCATAAAGTGGTTTCAACACCTCGTTAAAATTACTTTACAAAATTAAATATTGCAATCACCGTGCTGAGAATACTTTACAGACTTAAATATTTTCATTTCAGTTCTAAATAATTTAGGAATTTATGAGATGGTTTCACCCCCTCAAAAATTAAGGTATTGCGAGAAGAAGTGAAAAAGTTTTCGTATCTGCGATTTTATCTCGCGTCACAGTAGCTAAAATTACTATAGAGATAATACTGTGCGTTGACGCGGAGTTCAAAAGACGTCCGCGATGGTCTTCAAAAAAGAAAAGGAAAAAAGAAATATTTTCCGAATAAAAGACACCTGGGCGGCGTTGGTCGACGACGAAATAACCACGAAATGAAATAATAGAGACAGTATCGTACCAAACTTTTAATGATTCTGTGTTCTCTTTCCGTTCACGCTCGGTTAGCGATCTAGTCTCGAAGGAAGCGTGTGGCGAGGAACGAAGAACGAGTAACTTGCGTGAAAGGAGTCGCTTCTCTGCATCTCTTTTATTTCTCCCCGGTTTGTGAGTAAGATGATTCGCAAAAAACAAATTCGAACAATACCGTGTCGCTAATCCGGAACACCAGTCACGCAGCGATCGCCATGCGGAACTGACATCGGATGATGAACTGGAGCATTCGTTATTACGGGCTACGATTATACATAATAACTTGTAATTAACGTCTAAGGAGTTTAACTGTAATGATATGGTCTTACTGTAACAATAATTAAATTATACTACCTAACTTTCGTCGTCCGACTCCCCCGACAGGACTTGCTCTTTTTCTTATTTTTTTTCTTTTTGTAGCGTGGTTTTAATTAATGAAGTAATTAATAATTAATCGTACCAACCCGCCTCTCGACTACGCCGAAATGGAATTGCGATCGAGTCGAACGCCGCGCGAACAGCATCCTCCCCCGTGCTTGTACAACGGTGATCCGCTTTTCGCTACGTTCTTTACAAAAATACTATTGGACGACAATAAATAATCAACGATCGGCTGATTTTAATTCGCGGGCAACGCGATCGCAATAAATATACACGTCACAAATAAATACACGCGGAACAATGAACGCCGATAAAATTTCTCGAGAAACTCTTCCTCTCTCTCACACACACACTCCCGCTCGCTTTCGAAACTTCAATGAAGTAGCGCGCCGTCGAGCGATGCGCGTGTTAACTTGGACGTATTTTCTTGTTCGTTCGCATGAGCGAGCGATTCACGCTAATCCACCCAAACCCAGCAAAATACTCTTAACGCTAAACGACACCCACCCTACCGTGCGACTACACACCGGCCAAAAAATCTTATTGCTGATTTGCGAATTCTACACGCCGAGGAACACACGCTCTCCCGGCCCGTTAATTATGTAATTACTTCATCGATTAATGGAATAATATATCACAAGGAAAAAATTAAAAAAAGAAAAAAGGAAAAACTTCGTGAAAATCTAACGGCTGCGTTTCTCCGACGATCGGCGATCCGGCGACCCTCGAAACGAGACGCGAATCGAACAACAACAGCTAGAACGCCGACAACAACAGTCTACGCGCCGCTCCGCACAATTCCCAGGACAGAATAATAGTTAACACTGACCATCGGCAATTTTCCGTTTCGATAACCGGGTAGGCAATTGTTATAAATTTCGGTGCACGAATTTACAGTCGTCTCTCGCCTGCGATCTTGCAGAATTTTCATTTCGACGAGAGAGAGTCGCATTTTCCACTTTCGGAACTTTTCCCGCTTCGACCGTGACAGCTATGCGAACGAATCTCGCGTAGAACGGTGCTGCAGACCCTCCTGAATACAATGGTATATTTGTTCGTAACTCTATAAACGTTTGAACGTGTTTAAATAATGTTTAGAGAGAGAGAGAGACAGACTCCAAAAAAATTCTTCAAGATGTGAAAATGATCGACTCTCTCTCTTCGAAGTTAAATCGAAGCGCAAGCGGAAGTTCAAGTTCGTTGGACAGTGTTATTCAGGGAACAAGAATCGAGGGTCGTTTCGCCGCGCGCTCCCCGTTCGATCGATCGATCGATCGACAACGGCAATACCAACGAATCAACGCGTCCAGTAACATAGCCGACTCGCACCTCCCCCTGGCTCGCCAGGAACCGGCATCCGCGCGAACAACAGCTTTATTCCTCCCTTTTTCTCTCCGCTCGTCTCTCTATAGCCTACCGCTACTCAACATCGTTACAATCCTCCCCGAGCATCGCTTCATTCATCCAGAATAAAGTTTAAAAACATTAACGATTAGTTATACATCTATCTCTAGAATTATTATCTGCTGAGGCTCCTCTCGTTGCCGGCCGCCTCGCGAACCGTCCGGAGCGGGCAACGAAAGCGTCCTGGATGCTCGCATGATCGCCAGCCAGCGTTCGTCAGTCGTACTTTCATAGGGTGCGACAACAATGTCTGTCGCGCGCGAGATCTTCCTGCGATTATCACGTTTTACTAAAACAAATTCTGAACTGTCTGTCCTTGATATCCGAAGGACTCTATTAACCCTAGAACAGGGTCGAGCATAGGAGAAAAGGTTGAGCATACACTATATTTATGAAATCGTTTGATGTCTCTTCGTTCGTCAGTCTTTTCAGGGCCAAGCGACCGTCGACACGCGGAACATTCAAAAATACTGAAGGAAAGTTACGTACACCGTTCCACCGTCTACAAGAGACGGTACCATTGTATCGTCTATCAATTTTCGAGGGGAACGCCGGCTAACGATCACGCCAACAGTCTGCGCAGTTCGTCGAACAATGGCGGAAGAGGTGTCTCGCTCCGGAGGACTCGCTGCGCGACCCGTGAACCGCGACGAGCAGGCCAAGATCCTTTAAAAGTTCATCAAGTTCAGTACTCGCACTGACCAAAGACATTAAAATTACTCGTATATTTATATGTATATATATATATGTAGAATTTCAGGAAAACAAGACAGGACCGTGCGCAACCTCGAGATCGATAGCCGATCGGCTCCTGACATCATCCACGGAATCATTTTCTTAATATCCTGGGACATTTGCTGCGCGGATTCCCGCTGGTGCCCGACTCCCCCTTTTTCCTAAAATTCTACACATCTACCAGGTAAGTTGCTTGACTGTATCATCCGAATGTACCGGTAACCTACTCGTTGCATAACAAAAAGTTTCTCAACAGAAATTCCTTTTAGAAAGTTACAAGTAAATTCAGGCGATACAATGAAGCGACTCACCCGGTATATAATATATTTATATATCTTCATTTCGTTTCTTATTATCAGCATCTCCTCAACAGTGTCACTGAGTATTATCGTTTATTACTTCTCTCTTCGTTATGGCGTTCCCACCGGTGTGTCTCCTCGACTGGCATCGTCTCTTCGCCGTCGGGTCTTCTTCACATGTTCTGAATCAGATTCGACTTATTCCCGACTCCTTCGGTGCTCGCGCGAAACCGGACCGCTCGCGATTTTTCTCTATCGACGTTTTTTGTTTTCCTTTCCGCGGCGTGCAATAGTAAAAATATATGTATAGCGCTCCCGTGGAAAAAGAGGATCCCATGATCGCCTCCGAGTGCCCCATGAACCGTAACGGCGATCGCCTGGACGAGCAAAAAACGAACGAGGAACGAAGCTTCGCCTCTCGATAGAACGGGCCTGCGCTGGATCGGTGCGTTGAACGGAAAAACGAGAACGACTTAAACTAACAACGTCGCGCAATAATACTTGTCGCCTGAGCTCCTTTCGCTCGCGCGAGTCCTTCGCGCACACCTATGTTAGGCTAGTAAAGAGGAACGTCCGGGTGGCTCTCGCGGTCTCCCATTTTCGCACGAAAAAAAAAACAAGAGACCTGCGAACTCCCATATGCGATAGCAACGAGCAATAGGCCAAAGGTTCGAGTCTATAGGCTGATCTTCGGCTCGATACTGTAACCCTCTTACTCTGGATACTAACGTAATTCTCTTATGTCTTTTCCTCCTTCCTGAAACTAGAGTGCTGTTACCATATCAGGGATATCTCCTATATGGTAGATAGCTAATTCTAAACGATGACAATGTTGCTCGTGATTCGTCGATTTTTGTCGCGGTTCGCCCGCGTGTTTCCATGGAGAAGAACATTACTACCTTCACGGTACAAAATGAATCTGTGTGTTTTACGTGTATCTACGTGTTAGCTGTTTGATTTTAGAATACGCGTGTGTACGTGTGTCTGTGACGATGCACCCGTTCGCGGACGAGTCCCGCGAGAGAAAGAGAGGGGGACAGGTCCGCGACGATCTGACGAAACGAGAAAGTCTGATATGATTTTGGATGGTGTCTTACTCGTGGCTCTCTTAAAAAACGTGATCCTAATCGAAGTGATCCGGCTACGAGGACAGACACGAGAGCGAAACCTTCGATGAAACGGCACACGGCATTATTATCCGTCGTCGCGTATTATGCACCAAACTTTTCGGATCCTTAGCGGCGGACGTTGCGTCATTCGCCGGGGTCGTCCCACTTCGCCTCTTCGGATATTCGGTCGAAGCAGTCGGACAGGAACGTGTACTGCGAAACGGGAAAGGAAAAAAGATTTTACATAGGTTTACGCAGGCTTGCCATCTCCGAATCGATCAAAACTTAACCGAACGTTAACCGTATCTCTCACGATATTGAACACCTACGTAGGGTGTGAAGACCTTGAGCCAGCGAGGCGGACGGTTGTCCTGGCGCGTATACTGGAAGCAGAACGCCATACCCTCCTCGTCGATCTCCCATCGGGTGATGGCGTTCCATTGGAACTCGACCACCTGGGACTCCAGGGTGCCGTCTTCCTTCGCCGCGTGGAGCTTGAACGATGCCGCGCCCACGGCTGCAACTACGTGACCTTCCTTCCTGGAGTCGCACGCGCAGTGTGGAAACACGATGTCGCCGTAGCCGCTCAGCTCCTTCGCTAGCTTTAGGTACTGCGAGCGAGAGAACCAGGATTTATAGATCAGCTTCAGAGACCTCGAGTATTTATTATGCAGCATTCTTAAGAAGCAATTCCTGTACCTCGTGCTTCCTCGACGCGTCCTGCAGCGCCTTCAGCTGGTACAGCCGCTCGCCGGCGGTGATGTGACCCCTGTTTACTTCGTCGATGGTCTGCCAGAAGATCCAAGTGAGCGCCTGCTCGCCGAGAGGTCTGTTCACGTTGAACAGCCACCTCCTTATCGCGAGACACGTCGCGCTGGCTGTCGAGTAGTTCTGAATGTACAAAGTGTGGGGGTGTTCGTGGGGCTGTAGCTTTCTCTCTGAAATCACAGTAATCTCGATCAACATGGACCTCTTCGTGGACTCTATTCAAGGGGCGCGAATCGCACCTACCAAAGTTATATTCGACGATCTCGAAGAGATAAAAGTATCTCGCCGTCTCCGCGTCCAAGCCGACTCTACCGCAGACAGCGTCGTATACGTCCTTCACGGAAGCAGCCTTCGCGACGGTCACCGTGACCACCTCGCGATCCGGCAACAACACCTTCAGATCCACCGCTGGCCCCTGATCACCGTCCTCTTCCAGTCTGTCGGTCAGGAAGTCCTGCATGGCGTCACTCTCGGCGATCACTCGCACCGCGCATACCTTCTCCAGGTACTGCTCCAGCCCTCGCCTCCTCGCGTCCAGCTGCTGCTCGCTCAATCTGGAGGAACGCATGTGTTTATTAACCCATTTGCGTCATTAGCATGGAAGATTAGAAACACGTGGACACAATCGATAACGAAATGAGAAATTCTTTTCTTGCTTTTCAATATTTTCCCTAGTTGTACTAGCTCTATACTATGATTTAAAAGTGCGTACTGGAATGGCCATTTTCCAGGCAGTTTGGGGAAGTTGAATCCTATGAACTCCTTCTTAAGGGCGACGTGTAACGCGACGAACTCTCTGTAGCGTCGCGAGCAGAGGTGTCTGCCGGCCATATGGACGTTGAAAACCACATAACGCTCGTGCCTCCTCTCGCGGACATGGTAATCGGGCACGCTGATAGGCAGGGAACGTTTCTCGCTGTAGTCCACCGACGCGTAACTAAAAGAAAGGAAAAGATTTTAGCCTTCGACGGACTGCCATCGCAACGGTTCTTAACCCTCTGCGGTCGTATTAAGTTTAAATTTTGCTTGTCGTTACTGAGGATTTCTACACACTTAAACACAACTCCTAAAATATTATTTCGAATTCTACGTATCTCCGTATCTTGTCAACTTAATGTAACATAAGATCAGCACGGTTCCTTGCTGTGGTGGCTCAGAGTAGACATACGAGCACAAAGGGTTAATATCGAGGGCTTTAAGATTCGCAGCTAGCTTCATCAGGAGTCAGAAGACACGACCGATACTTCTGCAGACACTGCTTAGCCAGCCGACAATTTTTATCCGCGGTCTAGTAATGATTGCGGAATAATAAGAGGGAGGAATTCGTGCTAACAAAAGGGGCAAAGGACTCGTACTTCAGATCTTCGAACGGTTCCAGCCGCTCCGCCTCCTGCGGCGTCACGGAGATGACGGTCAGCGTGAGGACGTCGCCCCCGGACTTGATCAAGTCGACCACCTGCTTGTGGGTGGCTCCCTCGACGTTCACGTTGTTCCTGCAAGCAGACACCACAGAGATTTTTGTTAATCCCAACAGCAATGTACAACAGCCGGCGTCGCCGCCACTCCCTCCAGTTTCTATCAGCCGCGAAATTTACCGGATAGCGATCGCACGCAATTGCGAATAATCCGCTCCCCGTCGTCCATTGTCCGACCACTCGCACCGCACCGCGGTCACGTAACACGACAACATCTGTCACGGTGTCTGTCCTATCGCAACACTGACATGCCCGCCGATTTTCCCGGCTGACCTTACCAAGATGGCCTGCGAGACGCGAGAGCAAGGTTCCGCGACGACTTTCGCGAAAACAAGGTGATCAGCCTCGCGCCACCCGGGATTCCTGGGCGTGAAAGGACGGCGGCCGTTAGCTACAACGGCCTGCGACTAAATGCAACAACCGTACCCCGCGACTTTATGCACTAGCGGCCCGCCTATCTGGTTTCTCCCTGGCCCGTCTCTCCCTTCTAAACAGCCTCGATTATCTCTAATTCCGTTGGCGAACCGAGGCCGGCCAGCAGATAAAATCGTTCAAGTATGTACACCGATGGACCACGATGTCGAGATTTTTTCGCGGAACACGATCGACGGTGTTGATCCTACGTGAAAGACTGGCTGCTCGATCACGTGGGACGATCGTTTTTCGTGAAAGTCTTAGTTTCCGTGGAACACCGAGTTTTGAAAGTTAGACAAGCGGGCCGGTCGCCGAGCCACGTGGCTGGTCGAGGCTGGCCACGTCTACTTGTTCTCTAGAGCCCCCGCACGCGCGCGCGCGTGCCGAGTTCACCCGAGCTAGATCCTTTTTATTTTTCCGCTTAGCTGTCCTTGGTTTTTACCCCGCTTTGTGCAAGCGAGCGAACAATTTCATGCACCGAAGTCCAATCGGTTCGCGGAGAGTTCGTACGACTTGCGAATACTTTTCACTCCCGCTTCGAAGTAGACGACGAGAAACGGTAGAAGATGAATTCAATTTTTGAGTAGTTTAGGTACGTTTTAATTGCTTAAAAACATTCCCAACATATTTTCTTTTTCGAGACGTTTCGCGTTCCTCCTTTCTATTCTCGCTGCACCGTCGATTTATGTACTCTGTGAACCCACAGTAAATCGACGGATCATGATTCAGAAATAAATTATTCCCAACTACTCTATCGTCTTCTCCAAGCTAGACGTACCAACGTACGCCAATGCACGGGCTCGGACGTTCTCTGGTACCGCATCCTCTGATTCCCCTTTATCTTCGAAACGCAGATCTTCTGGAGAGCATTGTACGAACAAAATTGTATTCCACGTTTCAGCTGAAGCGCGTACTTTGAAGCAGCCTGTAGAATGTTTATTTAAGAAATTTTTCACAAGATTGACCCCCCCGGAGACTGATTCGCAACAAGTTTTCCGGTGGAGCTCGCCGAGTATTTTTACCGTGTACAACCTATTTTTACGGCGAACCCTTTACCCAGGCACGTCCGCGGTTACCCTGAATGACTATCGATGCAACAGTGCATCGGCTCCCCCTACTCTCCCTGCACTTCAACTTCCCAGACCGCGTCGAAGTCGAACCGAAGAAAACGCTTGGGCGACTGCTATTGATCGAACGCAGAAATAGAGTTATCGAATCCGAAGGAGGCCCCTCTCTAGAAACCTGTAATTTCGTCTTCCAATGGATCCGATCGATCCCCGGCCGTTAAAATGATCGACGGTTTTAGAGGAAAACCGCTCGATGAGATCGTCGTCTTCATTCGAATCTTTTTATTGCTCGCGACGTCGCGCCGCGCCGTTCGACCGTAAACGAGATACAAGTCGAACTTTATTGCGATCACCGCGGGAATGTTCGACGCCTCTTATCGGGGGCTATCGATCAAACGATCGAGAAATGTGTCAAGATCGTCGGCTGATCGACGATCTTATTGACACAAAACTTTTCGATTGCTGCATTCGTATCGCGGTTTAGCGGAACCGTGATTTTTCTTGGTAGGAATTTTTCAAATGTGTTTCGTTGAACGCTCCAGAATGCGATGCTGACCGTTGTCAATATTGATAATTAGAATTGCAAGCTGTGCTTAAATTTTGCGATCGCGGAACATAGTTCAACGCGTTCCAGTATCTTTCTATAATTATATGTACGTTTATTGATTTTGCGCTGAACTGTTAACCTATTCGTTCGTGAATCGACTGTTTGATAATAAATACATAATAAATAAACACAAACACCGCATCGTCTGATGTTCACTCGGCCGGAGCCCGCGTTCCATGCGAGACGGTTTTACGGGAACATTGTCGAGCGAAGAAACGAACTCTCCTAAGTCTCCTAATTATCGCGAGACAATGCGAAACGCAGTTTTGCAGTGTACGCTCGACCGTCCGATAGCGCTGAAACGAACGAGCATCCCGAGCGTCGGCTCTATCGACTCGTTTCCGTGAAGCGGCAAGACCCGCGAGGCTCTAATCAGCAAAGTCGCGGGCGTAATTGAAGAGAAAGCTGAGCGTGCAGATCGCGGTGAATTCGCTGAACCGGTTAACACCTTCGCCAAGAACCTCTGGATCGATCCGTCCGCCTCGGAGAACGGTCTCCGACGTCGTTCCTCTGCACGCATCGTCTCTTTTCCTGGGAAGGAGAGAGAGGGGAAAAAAAACCAAAGAACAGAGACGCGATCATCCCCAAGGATCATGGCCCCCGAGCGACGCCATATCGTGGCTTGTTCTCACGGAAGCGAAAGCTCCTGGCACTCGATACCGGGGCTATACAGGATTCGTTCCATCGGGTTACGTTACTATTTGCAATATACTCGGCCGCGGTCCGCGGGAAACGAGGTCACGTATGTTTATCGAGTGTATTCGTATCGATCGATACCGGGGTCCTTTTGCAGCCGATCGAGGGGGCCTCGCGATCGATACGCGACGGCCACCATAAATCGCACAGCATCCTCCGACGCGCTCCCATTGCCTCCAACCCGACGCTCCCACGCGGATGAAACAAAGAGCAACAAGAATCGCGCGTCGTGACGTGGTTACTTCGAAGGGACATTTGTTTTTTCAAGGCCAAATACCGTGGTGTGACGACAAGATGAGCCCCGGGACAGGGGCAAGATATATTATCGTTAACTGCGCATGCTGCTGCATTAGTGCGGGTGTCACCGTTTGGACCAATACTAAACGTTCTAGTAAAAAAAAACTAAACAATAGGCCGCTTGTCATCTTACGGCGGTACTTACAATTTATGGAAAACGATTTGCGACGTCAAACCGGACTATCTTCGTTCGAAATAATACGAATGCTAGCCGCATCTTTTTAATCATTTAAGCTGCCATATCTCGTCCGACTCGTGACCAAGATATCGAGCGGGGTCTACGAAATATGAACGTTAAATTTCCCCTTTGTTGTCGAGTTTTAAGCGACGCGATACGCCGTCATCCGCTGCCAAGAGAGGATTATTGATCACCGCGGATCTTTATGCAAGATAACAATTGTCTCCGTAGAATCGCAAGATGGAGCCGTCGAATAGGCATTTTTAAATCATTTAGCTCTTCCTATTGTTTCAATTCGTACCCGCCCATTTGGTAAAACCGCTCCCGTCCGACTCCCATTCGCAACATTGCTCGACAGACGGTACACGAGAGAGTACTCCATTCCCGGCGTGGTCAGCGTCTAACCAGAGTGGGGGAAGAGACTATATGATCGCGCGAGAAAAACACTAAACGGCCTCTCTTGTCGCGGAGAAAGTGATAAACTGCGCGGCGGCGGCGAGTTCCCGCGTTGCGAATAATCGCGCCGCGGGGCTCGCGGCGATGTTTAGGCCCGTTCGTTTGCGTCAGCCAGCAATTATGCAACGAATCCGACTGTCTTCCGCGGGGAATTCACGATTCGTCCAGTTGTACAAGGTGTTACGAGCAGCTATAATACCGAACGAACGAACGAAAGACTCGCCGAAGATCGTCGCACGATTGAGTTACTACAATAATTACGGTTCGCAGCGGTGAGTCTGCAATTTTCCGTCGAGCCGCTGATAACGCGCGCGGCTCGCGGAGTACGTCACTGGGATCTAGACAGTGCTCGCTGGCCTGCAGTTGTTGATCCATGGTCCGAAAATTCGATCTATCATCCGCTCTGTCCGTTCGATCTGTCATCTACGCGATCTACCGTCGAATTCTTTGTTTCAAAGATCGTTGTCGCGTGAACGCGAGTCCGATTCCTGGGGGCAGCGGTTCTCAGCATGCTCCGGATCGCGAGACCCCGTGCACCGCGTTGTTATTTATCACTTTGTCTCTTTGGCGCGAAGTCCGCCAGAAAATTCTCGATCGCGGTCGAACGAAGCAATTCTTCCTTCGATTTATCGCGCGTGCGGTAATTTCGCTTGGATCGCGGATCAGCGTGGAGGACTCGGCGATTCGGAACACCTGTTCCGGCGGATCCTTGAGTCGGAATCGTTTGAGCAAGTCGGCGCGCGGCGCTAATTTAATATGGTGCCCTTGAAGGCTGGGAGGAAAATCCGTCGAGATCACCTGCACACACGTGTTAACCACTTGTCAGAAGCCGGACAACCGACAAACCTTTTAGAAACGACAGTTCACGGCGAAAGTAGCTCCCCGGTGAGACCGGAATCGCGTCGTTAAAGGTCGTCTTTGTTTCCGTGTTACATAATTCCCGGGCTCGGTTAATTGCATTATGCAATTCCGTGGTCTCCGCCGCCACAGGCTGGTTTTAGGGTTCATTATGTGCCCAATGTCACGCGTACAACGTTCGGCCGCGGTTACCTCCTTAGAGCCCCGTTAGGTCGTCGATGCATCCTTCGAACATCGCATGCATACATAAGGTGGAATGCTCTAAGCCTGGACAGCAATTTTTGATAACTTTAATTTTACCAGCTTAGATAAACAAACATAATTTCTTAAGAATTTTAACGTAAAATTCAGATTTTCTTCAAGGAATTTAAAATTCCAAACTGCTCGCAATTATTGGTTTCACTATAAAAATTCAATTGTCCAGATTTAAGCATCACTTTTGGCTTGTTCACTCGTTAGGGCATTTCACCTTATTTGCCGGACTATCCTCTATTTACGAATCGTTATCGAGGTCTATAATGTTACTTCGGCGCAAGGGTTATTATTCTGCGAAAACTGCTCGGCGAACAATTGATACGAAGAGGCGGTCGGAAGAAAAAAGGAAGGGACACGTGCGGCCATATTTTATCCGCGAGCTAACGGTATCGTAAGCCCGTTCAGATTGCTAATGTTAATCGCGTTGTCGAAGGCGAAGAGGAAACGACCGAGACGCGGGAAGCCTCCTCGATCGTTCCCGTGAAAATCCTGCACTCTCAACAGGCTCCTCTGAGGGAGGGATCGATCGATCGATCGATCGGCGGGATCGACGCGCGCGTCATCGGTTTCCCGCGAAATCACCGTCGCGGAGTCGCCTATGCGCGCTATTAATAAAACGCAAACGACAGGAGAGGAAAAAGAAGAAGACGTCAGGATGAATCGCTACGGTTCGCCGCGCGCCGGCTCGTCAGAGAACGCGATGGGTCGATCGCAACCGCCGCGGGCTAATCGAACGTTAATTGCCACCGTGTCTGTCGAGATTTTTTAACGAGCCGCGTTCCCGACGACAAGCAAACGGCCCGGCCGCCGATAAAAAGACGCTCGCGATGCGAACAACAGCCGAATCGCCAGACACGATTGACTTTCGTTTTCCTGCATCGATTGGCTTCCAGCGCCGCGGCGCCGGTACAGTGCTGCTAAAAGTTCGTTGTACATCTCGGCGTCTCGCGCGTGAACCCGATTATTTTTTGTTTTTTTTTTTATTGGAACTACGAGCCTGTTAAAATTGCAACGTTCCGTCGACATTTCAAGAAATTTCCCCGCTGACGGCTGAAAATGGTTCGAACACTTTTTTTTTGTCCGGGCCATTGACTCCGGATTATTTTTATCCGGTTCGCTAATTGCAATTTAATTAAAAGACAGATCCGGGGTTCGACCGGATCGTTTCTTCTCCACGAGTTCCACGATGATCCACGAGCGCAATTTAAATCGCGCGCGAACGACACCGTAATTTATTTTCATACTGTAATCATGTCGTAACGACAGCTGTTACCGCCGGGATCGTTTTCGGATCCGTCTCGTTCGTTCCGAGGCAGACCGATGCCAGTGTCCGCCGCACACTTGCTGATTTATTTGCGCGTGACACTAACGACCGCACACGGTTTCGCGATTTCAACGCCGTGTCACGGAAAAGTTCCCAAAAATCGGACACCTCGGGACTGCACCATGATTGCTCGGCGCTAACAATTAATATGAAATAATAATTAGACTGTTCGTGCAATATTTCTAGAGGAATTTTAAGAACGGGAAACCAAATAAAATATTATTTTCAGTGGTGGTGGCCTTGTTAGATCGGAAACAAATCAAAATCGTACCGAAATCTGTCGAATGTTCCAGCATTTTTTGAGAAATTTTCAGAAGCCATAAATGCATAAAGATCCGCCATCTAATGATAATACTCCTTTTCAGGAAAGTTTATATTCCGACCGTCTTTCACGCCGGGCTTCCAGAGAATCGGGCGTGTTCGTTTATGGAAATGGCGAATGCTCGATGGAAAGCCTCGCTCCGCATTTAAAGCGCGAATCCGGAGCTGCTCGAAAAAATTGTTTCGTCAATAGAAGCGTGCAACTGGGAATGGCGGTGCGAAACGCGGCCGGTCGGCAGTCGGGCCTTATTTAATTCAGATTCGTTAATGAACGGCTCGCCGCGCGGCGTTGAGAACGATTCCGAGGACCGATCAAGTGGCAGGAAACATCGTGCCAATTTATGGTTCGATTAAAACCGGCGCCGTGAGAAAGAAAAACGAAAGAAAGTGAGCACTCGCGCGGTGCCGGCCGCGAACAATGTACAGTCCGGCTCAACGCGCGTTCTAGCTGACGAAATTATGCTAATTTCTGCTTATTTATGGTCGTTCTTTCCGCGTTCTTGCGCGGAAGCGAGCCAGAAGAATTTTGTGCGCGGAGGTCAATGAATCAATTCCACGATTGGCAGAACGATTTTCAATTTTTCGTGTAATCTTATTGACTTCGTTGGAAAGCGTATACCAATTAGATTTCTCGGGAAAATTAAATATGCTTAACTTTTTAATTATTCCTCAGCTGCGACCACATTGGGAAGGGGCGCTCCGGACGCGTAGATGAACGATAACGTTAATTGAAATGGCTTATGATCCTTCCCGGGCGAGCTTGGTCCTGCTCGGTCCTGCTTATTCTCATCGGGACCGATTAACTTTCACGGGCACCAGCATGCTTTCGTGATAAATTATGCGCTCGATCGCCACGCGATCAGCGTAAGCACCAATCTCGGAGGAGCACGCTCCGGGATCGTCCGATATTTTCGAATTCGACTTTACAGGCGAACGGCGCCTAATTCGACGGGCAAACTCGAATTTTAAATTATCCCACCGCCGCGTACAATTTCCGGATCGCCCAAGACGAGTTAACTCGTTGCGTCTTTTGCGACACTGCACGCGTCATACCGCGGGAGAATACCTAAGCATTATATAATATCTAGATGGATCGTGTCAAACTGATTCGACGGCCATTGTTCTTATTTATCTTTGATCTAGTGGTCAGCGGGTTAAGCACATTAGCCGAGACTTTTGTCAGCCATCAAGTTAATTGCGAGCAGACAGGGGATTTTGTTATTTTGAAAAAGTGTTAAGAACGTTTAACATTTATTTTGAAAAGAAGTGAATCTCTGTGTAGCTTCTGTAGCTTGCAATTAACACAAACGATTTTTCTTTTTATCCGCGAGCAAAGGAAACATAAAAATATACAATAATCTCATAAACGAAAAGATTAAAGAATTATTCAAAAGAAATGAAAAATCTAATCCTAGGGGTTAAGTTCAGGAAGATGTCCATCCCCTTTGATACACAATAATGTAGGCAGACGGAGTAGAAAAGATCGTTTCTCGCGGCGATTTGCAGGCATCGATCCCTAGAATTTCTATCTGCATGGAGATCCGCAGTCCAGTTATGAAACGATTAAGCTATCTTGTTTTGTAAGAGAGTTGGGCGTTCGGAACGCGTTGTTTTACTAACGGGGACGATTTAACAGAAATTTCAGGCGCGGGATCAAAAATCGCGGGATCGTGTTGCACGCGACGATTCTGCGGTACGTAGATACATATATCGCGTCGACGATAACGCAGGGCCCAGGTGAAAAGCCTATACAAACACGGTGGCCGTCGCGTGCAAATCGCGGATCGAAAACGAACGTCGCGATGACGTTTTCATTTTGAAAGCCGATGCTGCGTCGGGTTACGGCCACGGTGGAAACGTACCGCCGACAAACGGTTTTCGGATTCGTTCCGCGTCCGATACGAGCGTCACGCGAATGTTAAACCTTCCGTTAGAAAAATCACAGGCGAACCCGCCCGGTGCCCAAACCGATCCATTTGGAAAATCGAACGACCATCGTCGCACGTATCTAGAGCCAGCAGACGGTCCGATATCGAAAAGAGTACGCCCCTTCCCCCCTCCCGTCTCGAAATGCTGAAACAGATCTACGAGAAACATGCAGCTAACTTGCATAAAATGCATTTTGAGAACCTGTTAGAAGGGTGATTTCTAGCGAATGATCTGACGCAAAAAAAGTGCGAAAAAAATTAAATCTTTGTGTTTACATTGTTTCCCGGACGAGTTCTGTAAAATAAATGGGTATCTGCAGTTTTTCGCAAATATCTCAAAAACTAAGGTTGAGCGACGATTACATGTAAGGAAAAAGTTGTTCAGAATATTGAGTTTTACAACATATTCAAAAATCATCGAAATCGGTGGGGGGTACCCCTATTATGCACAATTAACCAATAAATGAAAGATGCATCTGTTAATTTTAACGATCTCAGCGTCTCGTAAGTTTTCGAATCCGCCATTTCGTTTGCCGGGCAACTGCTCCACCATTTTGTTTATCGAACAAGAGCAAATTTGAATTTCCATCGATTTCTGACCGACAGACAGATGGTCAGCGTAAGACAACAACGTTTTGTTTACTTCCGAGGCGTCGTTATCGTAACACAATTTCTTGTCCGTCCCGGCGATTTGCGACCGCCATCTTGGTACCGCGATTCGATCATAAATCATGCGCGTCCGAGATTTAGCCGAACGAGAGCGGCAATGCCGTGGGCGCAACGTGTTTCAGGGGTTGAACGGTTTCGAACGAACATCGCGGGGCTCGCGCGTGTGCACGCCGAGATTTCCCTCCGGATAATTCTATTACTCTCCGCTACGTAATTCCCTCACAATCTGACCGGGATTCCCGTGGACAGATAGCCGCGAATTAAATAGGTTTCGCGGGCGTTGCTGTTGTCGGTCCACGGGCGATTCTGAATCGAAAAATTCGCAGCGCGTTCACGCTGGTCGTTTTCGTTTTTTTGGAAAAGCGCGAAATGATCTTCGAAATTATGTATGTAATGATATTTGGTCCCCTCAGGGTTTCAAATCCATTCCACCACCTCTCCCTTTACCAATCCTCAACTGTCGCCTAATTTCCAATTTCAGCGGGACCTACTTTTTATTAAGGTGGGTTCCGAACCACCTATCTTCGAAATTATGTACGACTGCAATTTCTTTGCTTACGATTGTTTCCGACGAGTTCGATTAACCCCTTCCCGAAATGTTATTCATCTCTCGTTGGTCCAAGTCGATGTGTACCAGAACCGTCTATTTCAAATAGGAATCAGAGATAAAGAACTTCCGATTGATCAGAAAGTTAATCGAAGTGAAAAACAGTAACAACGGAATCGATTAAGTATTCGTTGATCGGCGAGCCTTCGAGGCCCCGGAATAGTTGTACAATTTCCCCAGAAGCGTGTACGTTCGCCAGAGAGGCAAGGATTTACATACGTGTACGACGGACGAGGGTTAGAATGCGGATTTAAAGGCTGGTGACAGGTACGGGTACAACAATGGTGCTCGGATACCTCGAGGCTGGACAGGTGGAACGCGAACCGTGCCAAGAACCCGTCGTCTCTTCCGCGGGTAAACAGCCCACCGAACCGTCTAACCAGTCGAATCGATTAAAGCGAGCATTACGCTGTCGCGTTGCACTCCGATATAATAGTCCGGTGTATCCTACGGGAAGTGTTGTGCAGCGTCTTTATACGCTGTCTTAAAGATGACAGCTGCACAACAACCAAGACCGGCCCCTCTCGCAGATTTATTGCGCGAGAGGCGTACGAAAGAACAAAAAAAAAAAAATCCGCGACAGACGAACGGGAAGGGAGAGATATTCTTTGTCGAAAAGGACCCTGGATCAAAACGACCAGCCGATATAATTTTAATCGTCGAGAGACTACCGGAGGAGACTGGTAAGAGGAATCGGTTAATCGTTCCGACGAAGTTCTCTCCACTGTACGCGAACGTTAGACGACGGTACCCGTTTGACAGGTACAGCCACGCACGTAGCTCGCGGAGAGACAAGAAACGAGAGGCTTGGAAACCGAAACAAAAGACGGATCTCGCTCCCGATGGGAACAGTTATCGTACTCACACTTCGAGGATCCGATCGCCTTTTCTCACGCCGGCCTTCTCGGCTGCACCCCGGGGCAGCACGGCGCTTACGTGCTGAAGCGGCGCGTACAGTTCCCCGTTGATGCTTCTCAGTTGTCCACCCTCGCTGACCTGGCCGCGTACGTTGAACCCGAACCCAGTCTCGGTTTTGTAAATGGTGACGCACCTCGGCCCCTGCCCGATCGGGTTCCCTTGGCTCACCGGGTGCTGGGGCACGCGTCCATTGTTGATCATCGTCACGCCAACGCTCCTCGTTACGTCCTCGTTCGCGGCTGGCAACCGCTGCTGCTCCTCCGACTCGCAGTCCGCCATCTTACTCTCTGACCGCCCATTGATGTTCCTCTCGTACGCGGATCCGCCGCGAGACTGCGCCCGCGTCGACGCCACTCGCTTCTCCCTGCCCCCTTCCGTGCCGCTGCACTGATATATATACCTGAGATATATCTGTGTGCCGCTGTCAAAACCCCCACCACGCATCTTTCGAACATGGATATAGGAATATTCATCCATGGATATATCAGAGAGGATAGGAGAGTGCTCATGGCCGGGTTTTGGCTGTGA